>VOQJ01033440.1:10639-23762 GCA_015052665.1 Apistogramma diplotaenia | reverse complement strand
CTCTTCAACTCCTCCCAAATGAACCGGTAGAACGTGAGGAGGACACAGAGTCACATGTCTCTCTTTTCTTCTTAATAATAACTGCACTCCTGGACTGACACTTTACTACTGACACTATACTGTACATACGGATTTATTTATTTATTTACTGTGTATCTTCTTTGTATTCATATTTTTATCTTATTTTTATTTTTAGTAACTATTTCATTTTTCTCACTGAGTTTTTATGGTTATTGTTGTTGTCACTTATACTTCTGTGGAGTATTGTTTATGTACTGTGGACTGCTACTGCTGTCATACAACAATGTAAAAACTGCCAGACCTGGTAACACCCATCTCATGGCTGCTCTTTTAACAAGTTTCCACTAATTGTATTTTTCCCCACAGACAAACGTTTCCAGATGATGCAAAAAAAAAAAAAGGCTGTAAGACACTAAATGAACTCTGCTCCTTATTTGCTAAGGTACAAATGCTTGCAATTTTGACAGTTTTGTGATATGTAGTAGTGTTAAAGGGCATTTCTTCCCCTGAAGAACACACAAATGGGCAGATGAACAATACTGTAAACTTTAACTCCAACTACGCGTTTTAAGATTCCCATTTCTGTGCTTATCCTGCAAATGTTTCCAACTGCTGGGTGCCGTACTGGGGCTGTGCACAGGGAAAAAAATGATAAAATGCTTCTAAAAATGGACTCATGAAAGATGACATATCACGCTCTAAATTAAAAATGGAATGTCTGATGAAGGTGCTAATGAGCAAAGTCTCAAGATTTTAACAATAAAGATACCATATTAATGGAGAAAGTGACACCTCATTTTCCACTGAGCCTTACAACATTAATCAGTGCTGATTAAAAAAATGATTTGAGACTCCTTGCTTGTCCCTCACTGTATTTAAACACGTTACACAAACACCTGGAAGTCACAGTAAAAACAAAAACAAATCTTGCATTTAAAAAAGATATAATTGAATATTTACCTCTAATCAGTTAATGTCTTCATGGGAAATAATAGTTGTGCTATTTGCATTCCACACTTATTTATGTAAACACGTGTTTGTTTATGTCCCTTATTTTTATGTATAAAAATACAAATACACACACAGACGCATACTGAAAGAGAAACATCAAATAAATTCTCTCTGATTTGACTTATTGACTGATTTGATTTCACTGATTTGTATGTGTGTGTGTGTGTGTGTGTGTGTGTGTGCAGCCTCCCTGTGGGTGCCCCGAGGCACAGCACAGTCTGCTGTCTGTATTACTGGAAAGAGTAAAGTGCAGGTCATGCCTGGGCTGCCACAGAAAAATGGTTGAGTAGACTCCCCCATTCAGGGTCTAATCCAGGCTGTGCCTGCTTATTAGAGTGGAAAGAGAGCAGTGTGAATGTGTGTGTTATTGCACAACCCAAAAGCAGCCTCTCTTTCATCTGTCTAGGCAGACTCATAAGATATTCTCATTGGTGACAACACTACACTCATTCTGTCATGACACTCAGGGGCATCTGTCTGACAGTATAATTATTTATGTGCAAGAAAGCAAGACAGAAGTTGAGACGCTCAATCTGAGCAAACTCACTCATTATATCCAACAAGCCCCTCAAAGATGAGATGTTAAAAAAAAATCCAAACCAGGCTTCTTTTATAACAGCATCTTATTAAAGCTGGGAGGAACATAAGCACAAAATAAGGCATTATCATATTTGTGGATTTGGAGAAAAAAAATCATTTGGAAGGGCAGCAAGGATGGCAGATCCTAAAATTAGATCTAATCTTAGCAGAAATACAGACGCTAAAGGTTCTGTATGAAATCTGAGAAGTTCTTCATTATGCAGGCAAACTTATGGAGACAACAAGAAAGGTCACAGATGGATGGCCATGGATGATATTTATCACTCCATCTTGTCTGATTCATCGTTCTTCTGATTTCTGAATCTTTACCTACCACTGTTCAACAACACAGACAAACTCGTAAGCAGGATAGGGACTGAGAAAAAGACACAATTATTAACTGATCTGCTCTTCGGAGACATCACATAAAAGGACTGGGGAAACGAAGAAGAGGAGAAACCATGAGGTTGTGGTCTTTGAATGGCTTTGCCCCCTGGGATGAATGAGATGCTGTTACCATGGAGATAGAGCCGTATCCTGTCCCCTTAGAGATGTGATGAGCAGGTGCAGAGAGGACCCACAAAAGCTAGAGCTTGATTAGTAAAGCACTAAGGCTTTCACTGCTTACAAACACTGTCACACTCATATAATGAGGCCTCTGTACTCAGGCAAGGTGGTCAGACAGTGCTTTCATCAGGGTATAATGATGTAAAATGTACAAGGAAGGATGGGTTGAAAGAGTTTTAGAAGTTAATAAAGTTAAATTTGTGACTGGGTCTGGAGACAATAAAAGTGCGAGACAGAGTACAGGAAAAAATCGTAATAGAAGTCAATAGAATTCTCCAAAGGTTGCAGTTGCTGTTCCAGGAATTATGCTATAAATGTAGATAATCATACATCTTTTTGGTGATTTTGGCTCACTGCACCCATAACATGAAATGACATAGTAAACTGCTCGAGTGGTCTGGCGGGAACAGTCAGATCTGTGGAGTGGGGCTGTAAATAGAGCTGCAGTGTTCAGTAACTTACATGAATCTATCACACAAGTATGACCACCAGTGGGGGGAAAAAAGATGTTCTAAACCTTAGTTTGGGCAGAGTCACCAAATTTCTAAAGTATTTTGTTGGTGAGTCCATATATGCAGAATTTTATGCTCCAGTAAAAAAATGTAAATTAAAGATATGTCTCTCTCTCCCAGTTACAGCTGGAATGGGGCCCAGTGAGCCTGGAGTTATGGAGCTGTAAATGTGAGGGGAGTAAAATGATGAATGAATCTATAAACACATTACCTGAACACTACTGTCGCCTGTGGTGGTGGCCCTTTTAACCCGTCTGACTGATCCCAGTACTTCCCCAAGTAACGTGGCCAGCCGGCGCTCCATGTTGGCTTGAAAGGTCTTCTCACTCACTTTCTGGTCCAGGACACCCAGGAGGACTACACATACACATAGCAGGGGTAAAAAAACACAGTGTAGTAACTGTTTCACGTGAACTGTAAGACTTTGTATCAGTATTTCAACATGACAAAAACCAAAATCATAATACCTGTTCTAACCCAGGAAGAGCGAAGCAGTTGGCTGGTGTTCAGCTCTGGATAATGGAAAGCTATTGGAAAAAGGATCAAATTAATAGGCAAAAGCTGTGAGCTTTACTCTGACTTCACTGCTCATCAGAATCTGAGCACAATCAGAATGTCCTGGTTGTGCCTGATATAGCAGCGACAATATGAAAATGGAAGAAGTACTATGGTACTCACGCTCAGCAATCTGCAGTACAGGAAAGCCCATGTAATAGCTGAATTCCACCATAGTGAGTTGCATTAGCGCGTTGCTAATCTCTGACCCCATCAGATAGCCATTTGAACTGTGAACAGTGAAAGTGATGTGCACCGGCTTCTTCGCTAGCTTTTGTTGTTCATATGTGGGAGCAGTCATGCTGATGTTTACAATCTGAAACACAACGGTACTGTTATAGGAAACAGACAGACACACAATAACACACAAACACGGTCTTCAGTGGTTGTAAAGGAAGACACAGACTTGTGCAGGGTGGCCCAGGCCAGTTTGATGGCTGTGCACAAAAAAAATTTCCATACTGCAACAACTCGATTTAATAATCAATTTATTCCAACTAAGAGTATAACAGACTACACACAACCCTACTGAATCCAACCAGCTACACAGCCAAATAAGCTCTTTCATAAGAAACAGTAATCTTCTTTAATACTGAACAACTAGAGCGTGAAGCGCTTTAAATATAAATGTCCAAGTGAAAAATACTGGGGGTCATGCTCATGATAAGATGGATAATGAGTTGACCAATGTGTGAGTGTAGTGTCCCCAAGGACAGTCATACTGAGGAAGGAGCTGAGCCTGAAGTTGGCTAAGCCTTTGCGTATGATTATTAGCTCTGTGTAGTAACTGAAAAGAAAGAGATTTTTTGATTCAAATTACGCAACCGAGAGAAAAGCATCTGTACTTTAATAAGACGCTGCCATAAACTGGCCCCTTCCAGAAGAAAACAACATATGTATCTGGTGTTAGCTTCTGTGCATCGGGAACTACAGCACAACGCACAGACGTGAGGGTATTACTTATAGCATCGGCCATGCTATCGCACAGGTGCTGCATGTGACTTGATGAGACTGATTCAACCTTGCAAAGAGTCCAGAAAAAAACACTTTTCTTTTCTTTCAATTTTAGGGCTTTTTATGAATACCAGATCTTCATTACACTCTTCTGCAGCTATTTTAAAACTATCAATTACAAATTCTTTACTTTCCACCGTTTTTTGATAATTGCTCTTTAACAAATCAAAAATAAATAAATAAGTCAACACTTAAGGGATCCCAGAGATCCACTGGTGAAATTACTTGACCAGTCTTGGCAGCTTATTTTCTCAAATAATATGACAACTCACTAATTTTTAAAACCCTTTTGATAAAACATGAAACACAACATAGCTAATGCATCTCCTGCTTCACCCAAAGTAATGCGCTCTGACAGATAAAGTTCCAACAGCTCTTGATCATTATTAAGCTTTCAAATCCCAAACCACAATGGAAGCATCCTAATGAAAACATTCCAACTGGAATGCATGGTTCCCTGCCCTCACTGTCCCACTCACATGCACTGTGATGTTAGTTGACTCCGTTGAGCGCCTGCGCACTTCTGTGAAGGCCATTGTCAAGCCCCTCTCGATGTTCTCACTGAAGTTGCAGAACCGCATGTCTATGTGGCCAGGGACAAACTGCAACACTGCACAGACCAATCGAATAGTTTCAGACGGAGCTTAAAAACTAAAGGTCGTCACATGTTTTCAAATTCTGTTAAATGCTTCGAGCTGCCTCGAAAAAAGAAAAAAAAAGCTCAACTAAAGGTCATTTACCTGAGTGGACTTGATATTTTCTGTCTGGTGTTGACCAGTTTGGAGAAACAGGCAGGAATTGGCGCAGTGCATTGACGACAGATATGGCTGTGTACACAACTGGACCAGACACCACTCGAAACACAACTTTCGGTGGTGGATCCACAACCTACATAGACGAGGCGGAAATTCACAGTATAAACAAATCAGTCATTAAAATGTATTAAGTGACTTGTGTTAACTAGGCAACTGATATTTCTAGAAGGGTGCTGTGCATCAGATGGATGGATGGTTTAACAGAGTTTGTTTGTGCCACTGTAATAATCGCAAAAACACCTCAAACACACAACCAATTTACACACATACTGTGCTTAATATTGTAAAGATTCTGTCCCTTTTTTAACACTAAATGCTATCTTTAATTGCCAAAAATGGTTAAGACAGTGCATTATTTTAAATATATGGAAATGTCGTCACTAAACTTACTTGCAGTTCCGCTGATTTGTCGAATTTCTCTTTCAGAATGTCTCCGATCTGAGATTTGGCTTGTTCTACAGTGGTCCCAGAGGGAAAACCTTATGAAAAAAGCACCCGTTAATGTCTCTCATATACTTTACTGTCACTTTACACAATTAAGTAACAAATTAAAATTTCTGACCTACCAATCTTTATTAAGTAAGCAGGTTTGTTAATGTTGCAGAGATACGATCTTGATGTTGGTGCTGCAGCTGTGGTTTCATCGCCAGTGGTAGAGATGATGTTGACAATAGTTGAGGCTTCGGAGGTTGCAGGAATTCTGGTTGTGACTTGATGAGGAGTAGTTGTGGCAGCTGTACTTGTGGGTGCAGTAGAGACCTCATTAACTTCACTGCTCGCTGGGATATAGGTCAGTGTGGCCAGGGTGTCAGCTCCATCTTCAGTCACCCCCTGATCACCCGTCACAAACGGCGGGGGCAGAGTGACATTATGAGACCTGGATTCAGTTGAAACTATAGTTACGTTGAGAGTTTGTTCATTTGTAAAAGTAGAGACGTCAGGAGTTAATTCGGTCGTAGCAGCTGTACTGTTGGCAACAGGCTCAGTGGGAACAGGGGAGAACTCTGTAGTTGGAGTTAAGACAGTAGCTGCGTCTATAGTACCTTTTGAGAAAGACTCTGTAACAAACCAATGAACATATGTAATAGAGGAGGGAAAAATTAAATCGTCTGTCAGCAACGGTGTAGCACTTGGTTGCAGAGCTTTTGTAACTGGAGTGCTGTCCAGGTCAGCATAGTGTGTATATGCAGACCAATCTGTGGTGGACACCTGGTCATCCCAAAGGGAAGAAGAGGAGTAGAGGGAATGTGTTGGGACTATGGAAGGATCAAGAAGAGGCTGAGAGGCATTGACCAACTGAGGACTCTCTTCTGTGGTCACTACGTTGGTTATTCCATCGTGAGGCTCAAACCCTGACAGATCACTCGAAGACTCGTCCTCAGTCAGTTTAGTATCATTGTTGGAGTTGTTGGTGGGTGTGTTGTCTGCAGTATGGATGGACACCACAGTAATGTTTCCCCTGTGTTCAGCTGCCGGTTCTGAACTGTTGTTCTCCTTGGTCAGCTGATTGTTGTAATATTCCAAGCTGTTCATGTCAGGCAAAAGGACATCTGTTGGTTGAATTGTGTATGTATCTGGCCAATCGATGTCTGAAATGTCAGGTGCATCAGCTGTGGGAGTGGGTTCCAGTGAAAGCTGAGCTGTGGTGGAAAATGAGGAAGGATAAATGGATCTAGAAGAAAGTATGGTGCTGTATGCTGTCATGAGGCTGGGGGAAGGCGAAACATAAAGAGGATACAAGGATGAAGGTGATATGCCCACTCTGGAAGGGAAGGATGTGTCATAGCGTTCTGTATAGTCCTCTAGATCATATGAGTCAGAGGGCAGCTTGGAGACCGGAGAATAGCCTTCTCTATCTGAACTGAAGAAAGACATTGTCTCCAAGTAGTCCCCAGAACCCCAGTCTACATCCACGTCGTTGTACTCTGAAGAGAGCTCAGTAGGTTCAGATGAAGGTGATGTAGGGTGGGGGGTGATGAAAGGCACCTTGTAGCCAGGAGACAGAATCTCACCTGGGTTGGGTAGCATGTTTATATCATATGCAGGTCTGTTCATCTCCAATGGGGACCTCAGCGGGCTTGCATACACTGGTTTTCTTTGCGATTCATCTGCTAAAACGTCAGTGAAAGTCTGACTGGGGGGCCCGAGAGGCTGTTCTGGTTGTAAGGTCATATTTGCCAGTGTTTTATCTGATCCACTATCCTGCTGTTTGCTGAAAGATGCATTCTTCTCAGAATTAAGACCTAGTTGAGGTGCCGATCTTGCAAAAGCAGAGGGGCTTAATGATGTTATAGATATATTTTCCCAAGGCTGTAGCGGAGACTTTGTTTGAGTTTGAAAAAGAGATGAACCAGTCATCTTCCAGTCTAGGGAGAGTTTAGCTGGTCCTTGAAACTGTGGACTAGACTCCAGCACAGGTACAGAAGGGCTTAATGTTGGAGTGGTCAGAATATGTGGCTCTTCTGAAGAGGCATCTGTAGACATAATGGTTTTGGAGTTTTCATATGCAATATTCCCCCTATAAATGTTGTCAGCAGTCCTAGCTTCAGGGTTTGGTTCAGGAATGGATGGCAGGGCACCAGGTAAGTCTGGGCTCTCAAAGGCAGTATAATGCGAGTTTGGTAAGGCTAATGGTGATGACCCTGCAGGACTTTGACTATCTCCCAGAAATCCCATGGGGTTGTGTTTAGAGTCCAACAGAGATTCGTCTGCAAGGAACAAAGACAATGCTTCAGATCAGTGCTCAAACAAAGGGAGGACAGCTAGTCAATGACTGAAAATAGGCTACGTTGTATAAAAATCTTTTTTGTAATACAGATTCAATTGTGTTATTTTCTTTTTATTGTTGAAAACGACTGTTTCAATAATCGCAAAAAGACAGAGACGTACCCTGCTGAGCTGGAATCTCATATGAATTTCATGATTTAATTACTGTAATTTCATCCCTTATATGAATGTTTGTGCTCTAATCTGTTCACAGGAATGAAAGGGTGCGATGTGGTCAGTTTTAAATGCGTGACAGTTTGCCAAACAGCGTGTTTAAACTGTTGAACACACAGCCAAGATGAGCCCAAACATGACTTTTCACAGCAGACAGACAGGCACCCTACTTTAAGCTGTGTTGTATAACTGGACTGGCATTACATCAGTGAAACGTCTTTAGCGCAACAGCGTTATGCTCGCTGGTCTCTAAATGGCCAAAACAACTGTATCATGTGTAAGGGTTTTAAAAAAAAACATTATAATGGAATGACATAATGGAACACAGTCCATTACACAATCCATTTGCAACAAACAGTGAATATGAAGACAACAAACCCAGTTCAATCTATAATATATTGGAAATACATGGCTCAAACTGACAGTTGAGATCAATAAAAAAAGTGGAAATTGCTGACCAGAAACCTCATTCATTCATCTTGTTGTTCTGTGTGTTACCTGAAGCATATACATAACAGCCTACCATCTTTCTTTCTACTGACTCCTTATAAAAATGATTAGACCAAATCACTAGTCTAACTTCACTTGCTTAAGTGGTTACAAAAAACAACAAACCCAAATAAGATGTCAGCAGAATGGATGGACCAAGGAAGCACTCACAGGCTAATGATGAAAAAGCATGTTAGGTTGCATGGGGGAATCAAAGGATGGCTGGAAATGACAGTTTTCTTTCATACTTGCATAGACCATATATCTAAGATTTTACCAGTGCACTCTAGAGAGTACATTTATGACCCTTTTTCATGGTACTGTAACTGATCTTGAAATAATAGATGGTGCAATTTACAACTCCTTGGGAAGGCGCTCTACAGCATATTAAAATCATCAAGGCTAATGTTTGAGCAGTCAAAACGCAGAAAAAGCAAATGCTGCTTACGTAACACATTTCAAACTCAACTTCAGTGCCAAAGCACTCCATATTGCATAACAAAATACATGCACAACATGCATGATTTAATTTGGGAAGAGTCTTGAATACAAGCTACGGCTTGACATGTTTAGCACAGCATACATGAGCTAAAAAGACTCATTAATTATTCATGTCTGCATACATTTGCCTCTTTTATATTCCCAAACATTTTTCACAAACCTTAAAACATAACACTCTCCCCGTGCAAGGATTTCACAATATATCAGTTAAAAAATTATTAGCAAATATCAGCCTCGTTGACGAATAGCAAACTATTAGCAAATGAGATGATTTTACCAGTGTCAGATATTTATGTGTTGTGATGATTCAATTTTGCACTTGCTGAATGCTTAAATACAGTGTGAGAAAAGACCTTAAAACTGACTTAAAACAGTTATTATGATGAAGATTTCTTTGTTTCATGGGTTTCGGGGGGGAAATTACAATAAAACAAGAAAAACTACATGTGTGTCAGCCAAATTTTTATTTGAAACAACAGTAATCATGATCATAATCCTTCACAGACACATTTTTCCCTATTTTGCCTTTTGCAGACCACCAGAAACAAAGGAGGGAAGATGACTTAAATGTGCCTCCTTACACTAAATATGTTTTCATATTGCTTTTGGGTTTATGGATCGCTAAATGACTCAATGCAAGGCTCCTGCCTGCACTGGAGCTTACAAACAAACTCTTTTCAATAAACTCAGTGCAGACTGTATGTCTTAAATTTGTTACTGAAAGTAGGTCTTGAACAGAACAGGACTTCAAAGGCACCATTATTGTCATTGCCAGAAGCCAGCCGCCAACATCCTCTATATAGTGACTCAGCAGCAGCTGCACAGGCTTCTGCTTTGCTCTGCAGAATCATGCACTCTTGATAATAGCCACAGAATAAACTCGAGGAGAAGACTATTTTTAACACTGGTAGCAGCGATCACATCACTTAGATTAAAAAAACATCAACAAAAATACACTTCTGGCCATCATCTCCAATTTATTGCATTGATTCATACAAGCAGACGCCTCTGGCTTGGCCCAGGAGAACTCTTCCAGCTTAATTATAACCTACACTGGTACCTTAATCAAGTCAACATGCTAACATAACACAGCACGCTGGAAAGGACTTGCGAAAGAAAAGCCAAGTCTTTCTTCTGTGAAGGCTAGTCTGTGTTGCACATTTTCCAAGCTTCTTAGTCCCTGTGCCAAGTCTTTGAACCCAAAGGGATGTAACACACAGCTGGGCAGACACATGTGTACACTGCACTGAGCACACAGTAAGAGGAGAAAAGTTGGAAAACAAGGACTAGCAGCATCTAGTTGCCTGCCCTGTATAGAAAACACGGCAGAGAAATAAAAAGCCACTAGATAGTGATATCAAATCTTTTACAGGTAATTGTGAGAAAGTCCCTTTATTAACTATAATTAAGTCTTAGTCTAAACGCAGCTTTGCACAGAAGGTGACGTGTGGTTCCCCACTCACTGAGTATTATCTGGATCAAGTCTAAATTTGACTGTTCATTTGGCTGTCATGTTTTGAATGCTACAAATACATAAAAGAACAAACAGTGACATCAAAGACAAGCTTTATAAAAAAAACATGTTTATTGTAAAATGACGGTGATGTTTGAGGTCACCCCGCTGTACAAGACCCCAAACTGTCACTTCGTATCAACACACCACTACAGGGACACCCTTTTTCAAGTACTGTCACATTTATGACTAGTAAACAAGCATAAATGGATGTCAAAAACACAAAGACTGTTATTGTCAGGTGGTTGATGATATTACTGAGAGCTGTAGATAACAATGGTGATGATGATAATGTTCATGGCGAAGAAGGAAAACAGACAGCAAAAAATTACCCAAATTTCTCACAATGGACAGTGTTAGGACTATGAATCATTCATGTAAAATAAACAAAAAAAAAGTATTGAAATTTGTGTTTGGTGTATTATTTATTTCCTGTAACAATGTTCAAAACAAGAGTCAATAGCAGAATAAGTGCCCATGATTTGTTTTTCCCACATACTCAACTCTGCTGCTCAACCCACAAATGCATTTTCATTGATTTAAGGGGAAATAAACAGGCTTTACAACGGTACAAGATTTATTGCCAAGAAGCATTGTTACAACAAAGAAATAATGGAGCAAACACAGCTTCCCTTAATCTTTCTGCTAAGTTGATTTTAATCCTAGTTTCATGAGATTAAAATAATTTTTAAGTCAAAGACAGAAAAAAACAAACTGAGCTAACCCAAAGTTAAATTACAACCATATAAAGAATCGACTGTTTATTCTTAATAATTTAGTATGCACGGGCTTACTAGTTGAAAGCTAATCTATGATGACACTTGGGGCTCAGTGTGACAGACAGAAGCCAGGCACAGAGCAAGTGAGATCAGCCTGAGTTAGGGCTAACGTTACACTTGGCCACAAACTGACAATGGAATAGAAGGCCTGGCTGCATCACCACATGTTTTCTGAAATGGGAGTGTGTCACACTCGGCTGACCACTCGTTGTTAGACGTGCCTGTGAAATTATTAAGCACTAAGACACGTGCAGAAGGACACCTCCAAATACCAGGTCAGAAGAGCATAAACGTCCTCAGCAAATGTAAACGACAGCGTTTCCCTTCTCCCTCTCTCACTCCACCACAGTCACCTTTTAATTCCTTTAGAAACTTTATTTTGATGACAGACTCTTATTTTACTGCCAAGAAACCTAATCACGGACACAGGGCCAGACTGAACCCATGAATAAGTCACATTACTCACATCACTAAGGAATCAGAATTTCCAGTTATTCGCTGCAAATCATAAGTGCGTAATATCCCGATCACTCCAACTCATCAGATCTCAATGTTTCTTTTGGCCCACATCAGATTTTGTCTAGATAATAGTTGTTCATACACTTAAACAAATGTGAATTTGACCATTAATCTGGTCTCTATTTGTCCATTATATGTGTCTATAACAAAAAATAGGCAGTTATGGTCTTATTACCATTTTCTTAATCAATCACATAATACACAACAGTGACTGGCAACTATGGTAAAAAGATTTAACTGGGTGTATTTTTCCTTGAAATATACAACCTTGCAGTAATTTACAGAATACTTTTCATCAACAATAATATTTAAGCTAATGATGGCACAAAAATAAAACCTTTTATGTGGTCCGGATGGTTTGTTCTGCTTCCGTTTATACAAGCAGCTCTAGGGTTGAATGACTGCCAGCAATCATGTAAAAAGGTTCGGACAAGAGAGGGACTGTTACTGCTGGCGGCTGACGTAATGTTCCTTACTTAAAATTCCTCCAATGGAACAAGGAGAGGCAACTTCAGGTATCTTAAGACTTCGGCCTGGTGTGTATATTGGATAATCCAAGCATATATTAATCTGTTTTAATCAATTTTAGCCAAACGACACAAAATACTTTGCAACATGTGTGAGTCTGATACAGGTATAAAAGTTTACATTTACATTTTACACAGTAGTTTAGATTTATGTTCAACTCAGTTCTATTTGTCTCAAGGCGCTTTATATTATAAAGTAAAAACCACACCAAAATTACAGAGAAAACCCAACAGTCAAAACAACCCCCTATGAGCAAGCACTTGGTGACAGGGGGAAGGAAAAACTCCCTTTTAACAGGAAGAAACCTCCAGCAGAACCAGGCTATCAAAAAGGAAAGTTTTAAGCCTAATCTTAAAAATAGAGCGTGTATCCACAAGTCTGAGAGCAAAGTGCCTCTATTGGGGTGATACGGTACTATGAGCTTTTTAAAATGAGGTGGGGCCTGACTATTGAAGGCCTCACCTCACCTCACAGAACAGGGCCACATCCAGCGTTCTCAGATTAATATCATTTTGAAGGAAGTTTGAATGATTACAAATGATTGTGTGTTTCGAATGAAGCTTACAGAGTAAAAATAAGAAAGCATAACAATGCACAACAAATGTGCTTTACACACACAATGGCAAGGCCTACATCATGAACACACACACACACACACACACACACACACACACACACACACACACACACACACACACACACACACACACACACACACACACACACACACACACACACACACACACACACACACACAAAAAGAAAACATACTAACAATAA
>VOQJ01033433.1:25953-43507 GCA_015052665.1 Apistogramma diplotaenia | reverse complement strand
TACACTACTAAATACGAGGCACACATGATGACGCGGCCGAGGACCAGAGCCAAATGTCAGGTCTGCTGCTGTGGCAGAACGGACTCACAGAGTGCGTTGGTGCTGCAGGCAGGTAGCCCCGCCCCCTACACCTGTCCGGTTACAGAAAAAGAAAATGTTGCGCTTTAAGGGGCGATATCACATTCGCTGCTTCAGCTGGACAGATTAAGATAAGTAACAACAAACCAAACAAAACACATGGTTCAACACATAGATGGATGATTTCAGCTTGTAGTAATATTTGTATAATGTCTACGTGAGATAATCTCACAGGTAAACAAGCCTCGATTTATTCAAGAAAGCTTTCCTAAAGTGTAAGATAACTAAAAGTGGTTTACATGGGTGTCATTAAATAATACAGGATGCAAGTTTTCATTTTGTAGTACTAATTAAACAGGGATTTTTTCTTCTGTTTTTTGGCCTTTTTATGATCATTTGTGGCTATTTTGCGCCTGTTTTGGAAATGTTATGCTTTGCTCTCGTTTTTTTCGGCCCAGTTTTGGTTATTTTTAATCTTTATTTATGTTTTTTAAGTCACATTTTTGTTTACGTGTGTCAGCCAGTTTGTTGATTGTTGTTCTCTCCTGTAGTTTGAATGAATCACTGAAAGGCAGCTTAATGATTGCCTGAATGTGATGCGTTCAGGGTTAATCTGTAGCCCGTAAAAACACGGATTTCATCCATCCATTCTCGTCCGCTTATCCTGCTCAGGGTCACGGGGGTGCTGGAGCCTATCCCAGCTGACACAGAATGAGGGGCAGGGTACACCCTGTACAGGTCGCCCTGTCACAGGGCCAACACAGACAACCATTCACACCTGTGACCAGTTAACCTAACCCCAGTAAGTGCATGTCTTTGGACTGTGGGAGGAAACCGGAGAACCCATGCAGACATGGGGAGAACATGCAAACTCCACACAGAGGGAGGCCCGGGCCAAGGTGGAATCGAACCCAGGCTCTCCAGATGTCATTCCCTGTGAGGCAGCAGTGCTAACCACCACGTCACCGTGCCACCTACACGGATTTCACTCTCCCAAATGCCATCACACTGTTAAAATACATGAGAAATTAGTACAAATAAATGTTTTTTAGGCACTTTGGTAGCGCTAAAGTAACCGCAAAGAGACAAATGCTGACGTACACAAACTCACGTCAGGTAACAATTTTGAATTGATGGTTGTATTTTCACTTTCTGACCTCCAGAGGGCGGTGTTCTCCACATAGTTTTTCCTTGTCAGGATATTTTCTAGAGATTAAGGTGATAGATCTTCACCTTCCTTCATTCTGATGATTTATTTGTTTGTTTGTTTATTACCTCAGAAAATAGTTCAGAAAAAGATCTCTTATTAAGTTTATTTACACTTGCACCTGCATTACTTTTGCTTACTGAAAGTCTTACCATCAATCACTGCGCTGCTTGAATCTAGATGTGAAGACAAAACAAAATATGATTAATGTGCACTGTTTCTGTGCATGGTTTCAGCAGATCTTACTTATTATAATACAGTACTGTGCAAAAGTCTTGAGCTCATTTCTTGCGATTTACTAAAGTTTACTCACCACTTTCTTTTCCTTGCTTCTCCTAAAAATGTTTAAAAAACCACCACTTTAAAGGATGACAAGAAGATCTGTCTCCTTGAAAGCAAAATATAAAGATGTGAAGGGTGGCTCAAGATTTTTTTGCACAATACTGTGCCTGTTATGTAAAACCAATTACAATGATTGTGCACCTGCACATTTTATGCACATGTACATAACATAAACTCAAAAACCAAAATTTATTGGCTGTTAAACTGCAGAAGTAAACCAAAATAGTACAAGGCAGGGACACACTGTAAACACTGAACTGAGGGACACAACCCATGAGGGGGAACATAACAAGGACAGGACCTGGACCCACTGGAAGGATTCTGCCTGTCAGCTGGTTGGGGATCACCTCAGCATCCTCCCAGAAGAAGGGAAGGAGGTTTGAGCATCTCTGCTCATTATTTTAAAAGGAAAAAAGAAGGGCAAAAAACTTCTGTTTCATTAGAAAACAAGAAACATATTTATTTTTAGGTGAAACTAATAAAAGCAAAGATAAAATGCTCCGACCTCTTTCTGTTAGTGTATATGCCAATTACTTTTATTCTGAAAGGGAGGAAGAGGAACAACTTTTGCACACGTGTAGAACAAAACAGGGATCTGTTAGTGACACTAATGCCTCTCTTCCACCAGTGCCTACTCCGCGTGACTCAACTCGGTTTTTAGGGTTTTCCATTAGGTGGTCGAACCTGGCTCCAGGTACTTTTTGTAATACCTACTCACCCGCAGTTCCAACTGAGCTGAAGCCAGGCAAAAACACGTCAACAGAATGCAAGGTCACTGATCGCCCAAGGAGCGAATTCAGTAGATGAGTCATGAGAGCAACTTCTTCACAAGAACAGGCTGTTTCTGAAACCTGGCAATGAGGTAAATGACTACACACTAACCAACACAGATGATTTTGTGCTTCGTGGCTGACGACAGAATCCAGAGGAAGCTGCACGTATTCTGAAAAAAGAAGTGCAACAGTGCGTCAAAACTGAAATATTTCTAGTGACCAGCAGGGGGCAGCTCCTCTGGTTCAAAAAGAATTCAGACTGAGAGAAGTGGAGTCTTCTGTTCACTTGATTTGGCAGCTAAGTAAATTGTTTTTAGGTGAGTTTTTAGTCTCAGTCCCAGGTTTCTCATCATTGGAGTTAAAAATGGAAATAAAGTATATTCGATTTAGGATGATCTTCTGTATGTTGATGGAGACCATATGAAGTCAGGTCTATTGTTCACTCGTCATATCTTGTTTTTAAAACATGCCAAAACAGTCAGTATGAAGCTTCGCAGTGGAACCTCACCTGGTGGTTATCTCCATCTTTTATATACAGTCTATAAGTGGTAACCCAGAGATTGGAGGAGAAGCTCGCTGCAAATGGAGGAAATTTGCATATAACAGTAATATTTGAAAAAAGTAGAATAGCAGCTGAGCAATATTTTTTTTAAAAAGTGAGCTGATGAACCTTTTTTATTCAGCCATAATTTCTATATTTCTCAGCTCAGACTTGCCCTCCTGCGAGGCTCCAGAATAATTCCCTGGGCACAAGCTGAAATATCTGATCTGCATCTTCAGGTATAAGCTTGATTAAATTGCAGAAAGTGATGATGGCGATCCTAAATGAAGCTGCATAATGGCCCCTTTAGTGCCCACACAGGATGCAGCCCACTCAGATTGGTTTGGGCTGATCTGATTATGTGGGCATCTTTCCACAGGACTTGTTATACTTACTGTCAGATAGGTTGTTATAAATCAGAATACGGATCTTCCACTGCCAATGAATGATCAGACTGGCTGACAGTCTTTAATATGGCAGATGATCACTGCAGTAAAATGCAAGTGTTATCAATTAAAGAATTTATTACCTCCTGATACGCCAGTTCGCAGTGGTACCCAGAATCCCCAGTTGGAATGTGTGAAAAGTGATAGATCATAATACCCATACAACCAGAGCAATTAAATGACTTGCAGCCAGAGTCAGTTTGAAAGAGACCAGCAGTGATCACATCCTGACCTCATGGCAACTCTGTGATGGTCTACCTCCAGGGCTGCTGATGCTTGATGGAACAGATGCAACAGTTCAAGGAACCTGCAGCCATCAAGCTGCAGCTGATTGAACCAAGTGAAGAAAAGCTACAATACAGTTGTGGTCAGAAGTTTCCATCCACACACCATAGGCATGACTGTCATGGTAATTTTGGGCTTTTAAGGATTTCTTTGAACTGGTGGGATGATTGCACATCTGTAAAGACTTTGAAAAACATGGCTGCACAGGTTCGAGTTTATTTTGGATTTCTCTGATCCACACAGGCTGAAAAGTGTCCACATGCTCACTTAAATAGTTGGTGCTGAAGGTCTTTTAACTTGTTAAGGACGTCTCTTTGGTGACCATGATCGACCCTACTGAGAATCTGAGGACTGTGCCAGGAAACCAACCAATTCAAAGGAACTCTGGCCTCGGCCAGAATAATATCAGAAGCTCATTGATGGCTACCAAAAAAGAAATGCTTGAGATGCAACTTGATAAAGGACACTTAACCAAATATTAGTGTACCAGGCCCTCAAAGCTCACAGGCCAAAGATTTTGCTTCATTAAAGAGACTGAATTTGATAAAGAAATAATTCAGGAGAAGAGAAATCTGTAGGTTTAAGGAAAAGAACTCGGGGGAAGAACATGTAGGAAATGGACATGTGGACTGACATGATGAAAGGAAATGGAGTTGGGGTGATATGTAGAAAGATAGAGGCCACTTAAGTCCTGTGCACAGGATGCAGCTCCGCCCGACGTCTTTAATGATGAAAGCTGCTCGCTTTTTTTAACGGCACTGGCCTCGCTTTGCCACATTCATCCATGCTTCCTGCCTTTAACGGTGCGCTTCCTTCCTCTGATTTCCGTGTGCAGCTCTTTCATAAGCGCCGTCCCCCGCAGACAAAGTGATTGATTCTCAATAGAAATGCCTCCAGAGCAGACAGGAAATTACAGTTACCGTGTGGATAAACCTTTCTCTCGCTCACAGCTGTAATGTTTGGAAGTAGCTTTGAGTCTTTTATATCCAGTTACTTAGTAAATACTCCTCTCCTGCAGTCATTGTAAACCTGCCCTTAAATCTACAAGGAAAACATTGATATTCAGATTTTCACTGATCTGTAAAATGATTCGTGCACTCACAGCCACTTCATTAGGTACATCTGCTCAGCAGGTCGTTAATGCAGATACACTACATTACAAAAGGTTTCACTCACCATCCGAATCATTTAATTCAGGTGTTCCAGTCACTTCCACAGGTGTATAAGCCGAGCACCGAGCATGCAGACAGTGGAAGAACGGGTCGCTCTCAGGAGCTCAGTGGATTCCAGCGTGGTGCCGTGACAGGATGATACCTGTGCAACAAGTGCAGTTCTTAGTGCGTTTATAACAAAGTGGAAGTGATTGTGCTTTTTTTTAATCATTGTCCTGCTGCAGGTGCAAGTGAAGCTGAGCTTCATGCATGAGCTGATGGCTGGACATCGTCCTTCAGGAGCAGCAAAGCAGCCTCAGATCATCACACGTTTACGTGCGATGGAAAATGAGGAAAAGCTTTGTGTTCACTTCAGTCAGTTCAGATTTTCTTGGAGCTGTGAAAAACCAGATTTCTGTGGTGAGATTACAGATGAGAAGTAACCAAATTAGGTCAAAACAAATACTTATGATAAAGGTCTGTCGGCCCTCCGTCTCTGTTTTATGATTTGCTTTCATAGACGTGATTCATATGAACCCTCTGAGCTGCCTCGTGATCACAGGCTTGAGGCCGGGTTGAATTATGTGTCCCTGGTGCGTAAAGATAAGCGTGTTTTGCATTCCTGTGCCCCCTCAGCTGTTTCACATCTCAAATTAGGTGAGTCAGTCAGGATTTTCACCTGAGATCCGCCTCCCTGCACCGTCCGTGGGTTTCTCTGCTCACGCCAAAGAAAGCAAACAAAAACACATCTGTGAGAGGTCAGTGGGAGTGGTGGAAGACGAGTGCTAAGCATGGCCACGGGGAACCTTTTCAAGTTCGGGTTTGGTGGTGCTTTCAAACTAATCAACTTGGCTCAGGCAGGAAATTATAGTTCCTTTCATCGGCACCTCTCGCGGCTCGCTTCAGCCTGGAGGCTCTCGCTGTTCCTGCAACAAATGAATCAAAAATCACAGGATGATCTGCGTGCTTGAGGCACTGAAACCATTTTATTTATTTTCAATCTCAGACACATCTGTTGCATCTTATGCTGCCACTCTCCTTCCAATTACTCCTGTTTTCCTGCGTGAGGGGCAGGGGCATACTTACGCCAAGGTACTGCGTGAGGAAAAAAAGGTCTGCATTTTAATATTTCCATGTAATTTTCTGAAGTGTTCTTGGGCAGCGGTTGAACATGAGCTGATGAAGTTATTCATTTAAATTTGGTGGGTGGCTGCTGCACCTGCTGCATCCCGGCCTTATGCAAGAGCCCATTTCAACCCATTTAGGTATTAATCTGTTATTTAGCTAAGAAAAGTTACACAGTTACTGCTTTTACTCCAGAGCAGTGTCATTAATGAAAAATATCAGCTGTGTGTTTCAAGAAAGGAACCAGCATGCAGCTCACGTTTACACACTGTGCACGCTAACATGAACCAAAACACAAATGAGGCACAAAAACTGTCCTGCACTCGTGTTTCAGTGTTCCTTCAACCAGCTGCTGCTTCTACTGTAAACATGTAGTCAGCTTAGTCAGACACACTCCTAGTTAGCAAGCACACTAACGCTAACGAGCTGGTGATCAGAAAGGTGGTGACAGTGACATCATGGTGAGTGTGTAAGGCTGCGGGGATCGGTCTGCAACCATCTGGTGGTCACACAAAAAGGTGTTTGGTTGACACAAACCGTCTCATGATTGCTGTGGTTGCCTGTAGTTTGCATGCAAACATTCACCAGCTGCTTTCTGACTAACAGTCAAACTGGAAATGTGGCATATTTGGCTTCAAAGTCAAATTTGCACCTTCTGAAACATGTTGGCTGCAGCAGCGACGCCCAACTTTTCAGTAACTACTATCCCTCAGTTAGTAGTTACTGAGCATTTGCATCTTCCATGCAAACTAATGATATGATATGTGGCGATAAGCACTTGTTTGTTAAACGTAACTTGTGAGCTACACTGATGTGTCGAATCCTGACACGTTCATCCTGTGGAACAGGAACACACTGATGCGCAAAGAGAGAAAGAGAATCAATCAGCAGCTTTTTGACCACAAAGCTCACCTGCACTGACAGGTGTAATAAACGAAGATGTTTCTCATGTGAGACGAACTTTTACAATCCCTGTTCAGAAGGAGAAAGTCATCAGATCAATAATTCATTACAGCTGATCATGTGAGGACCTTTATGGGAATCCATCCACTTTATTATCCAGATATTTCACTTTAAACCACTAAAAGTTCAGCTTCATGGTGGGACTACAGGAAAGTCATCAGTCTGATGAACATAGTCTGTATAAACGATTAAACCACCACAGGCAGCTGTCGGACTAACTGAAACTCCTCCTGCTGCAGAAAAAGTCAAACATCACATGATCGTACAAGGAACAGCTTTTATCCTCCTTTACAATGTGTGCAGAACAATATACAGATAACAAAATACATTATATTGTTTTTAATTTCAGGTTCTGAAGAGGCTCAGAGCCATTACAGACCTCAGTGCAAGGCAAAGCACAGTGCAGCAGGACATCACAGAGGCAGTGACAGAAAGAGCCTTTAAATCAGGATCTACACAGCACATCACTTTGTACCCTGTTAGCGTGGATGCAGGTGTGACTGTTGAGTTATTTACAGTAATTAATAATTAACTGAAGATTTTATGGTTTCAGCTCCTTACATATAAACATTTGCTGGTTTTCTAACCTAATTACTTTGCACCTTTCCTTTTCCCTCCTAATATTTCCACATTTTATAAGTAAAAGAATTAGTCAGTTTTTAATAAAGCACGTTTCCAAATCAGCACGTTTAACTTCACTCTGCAGCTTTCACAGCATGAAGGTAAAACTCTGCTTCAGTAAATACACTAAAGTTATTGTAAAATGTTAAATACAGACTTAAAGGTTTGTAAGTTTAATAAAGAATGACAGGAAGTGAGAAAGCATGAGGGGGGGGGGTCATTAGTTCTAGACTACAGAGCAACACCAGGCTTATCTTCAAATCTTAAAAAATAATCTTGTAAACATGCTCTAAATAGTTCACATGACACCAGCTATGCAGGTAAATAGGCACAATCATGCAAAGTGAAATACAACCACAGCTGCTGTGCAGCCTCTATTTCCTCCTGCAGGCGGCCAGTCTGGCCCTGCAGCATCATGGGTACCACACATGTGAAAGGCGAGTGCAGATGACTCCATCACACTCACAGCCACAGTGACTGCATTTGTTTTGATGCCATCGAATCCCCGAAGGCTCCAACCTGCAGACTGGAAAGAGTTACGTTCCAACAACCGTGTGAGCCAAAACAAGCCAAACACCAAAAATGGCCTCGGTGCAAACGTTCCCACTCAGGATCGGACCAAAGAAAACAGAGTGTAGATGCGACCGCACCCCCAGATGACATCATACCTTCCCTCACTGCTGCAAACCTGCTGCAGTGTGCACACACACACACCTGCACACGCACAGGTAGTGTTTCTGCAGTCAGGATGCAGACGGCATGGGTGGGCAGCTTTTGGGGGTGGGGCTGAGGTCTCTGAACGGCTCTGAAAGGCGCGGGCCCTGCAGGCGGGACAGCAGCGTGGTCCGGCGGATGCTGCTGTCTGAATCCTGGTGGTGGAACCTGCTTCTCAGGTGGCGGCAGCACGGCAGACTGTGGGCGAAGTCCGACAGCAGGTTTCCGCTGAAGATCATGTAGATCCAGGGGTTGCAGCAGCTGTTGAGGCTGGCCAGCAGGGCGGAGAGCGTCACAGCGGTGTTCTCAGAGTCTGCAGGGAAACAGAAAGAGATTCATGAGGCACCAAACTGAGGTGCTTTTCTCTGAACCACAGTGGAATGCTGCCAGCCTGCTGGGCAGCTCTTAATCCATTTTGGCAGCTTTCTTATAGCTTTGGCCTGCAAAGCAACCCTGTGCAAACGCCAGTGTTACTGACTCAACTCCACCGCACCAGCAATAACAAGCTCACTAAGACACAAACAAGGACAGCTGATGCTGAAGGCAGTGTTACTTCCTGATTAAAGACAGGTCCTTTTCTGTGAGAACGCAGCAGAGATCTGGAGGCATGGAATAGAAAACAATCTTCAGAAGGTCAGTCAACTGAAAAGACATAAAAACATGTTTCTAAAGAGGCGGAGCTGCTCTTCCTTTATAAACCAGTGAAGACGTTCAAAGCGGAGTGCATCACATTTGTCTGAGACATTTGAAAGCAATATTAAAAAACATTATTTTGCTTTGTTACCGACATTTGTTGACAAACAAGCTTCAAGGTTGTCATCTTTCTGCAAAATCCATGCTGTATCCATGCTGATGGTGTGGGGGATATTTTCTTGAGCTACACTGAGCCTCTTAGTACCAAGACCACAGCCTTCCCGAGTATTGTTGCTGACCATGTCCATCCCTCTGTGACAGGGATGGACAACTGCAGGCCTCGAGGGCCGGTGTCCTGCAGGCTTTAGATGTGTTCCTGATCAAACACACCTGAATCACATATAGAAGTCATTAGCAGGACTCTGGAGAGCTTGACTGCATACTGAGAAGGTGATTCAGGTGTGTTGGATCGGGAACACATCTAAACCCTGCAGGACACCAGCCCTCGAGGCCTGGAGTTGTCCATCCCTGCTCTATGATCAATGTACCCATCTTCTGCTTCCAGTGGGCTAATGCCCCACACAGCTGAAATAATCTCAGACTGGTTTCTTGGACATGACAATGAGTTCACTGCACTCAAACAGCTTCCACACTTTAAAGATCTCAATCCAACAGATCCCCTTTGGGATGTGATGGAACGGGAGCTTCGGGTTCTGGGTCTGCAGCAGCTGTGTGATGCTATCATGTCAACATGGACCAAAAGCTCTTTGTTTCCAGTACATTGTTGTGTCTGTGCACAAAGAATGAAGGTCGCTCTGAAGGTCCAACCTGGCCATTCCCAGTTTTGGAAAACAGAGTTCCTGACAATAAAAATTCCAAAATTCAGGTTTCAAAGCATTCGTCTTTTTTAACTAAATCATTCAACCACAAAGCACAAATGTTCTATTTTTTTCGAGCCCAATAAGGTCCCTGTATGATGATGCTAGAAGCATTTCTGCTTCAGCTGTTAAAATGCATGTTTTAATAACAGATAAGGAAGAAAAGGGTTAATCAGAAGTTGACTGTGTTTGGAAGTTTGCCCTGCAATAATGCAGTTATTTGACCTGAAAAATCTGTTGAATTTCTCACGTATCCCACTGCCTGTTATCAGAGTTTTAATTAAAGGCTAATTAAAGGCTTTCTTTATTTATCTTTGAGCCAGTTTGGTCATGTGTGAAATTTCCAGCTTTTTCAGAATTCCAATTAAAAAGCAGAAAAACACGCAGGTGGCAGGTCACAGAAATCTGAAAGTAGAAACTTGTGGCCAACCGTAACCGCAGAATAAATTAAAAGGGGAGATGTGTATTTATTTTTTACATTTTTAAAAATGAAACCTCAGGCCTGTGCATGTCAGTGCAGGGTAATTTGTCCGCGATGGAGGTCAGGATGTGAATTTCATTTTGCAGCTTTGGAGTCTGATAAAGGAGAAAAACCTGCCCTATTCTGCTCACCCACTTGAAGGATTTCATTATCACTGTGATGCAGAGCTTTGCTGACTCGTGATGGCCCAAGTGCTGCTTCCAGAGGCTTGATGGGAATTCAGGGAACATCAGGGTTATATCATTTTCTGGCCTAAAACCAGTCAAAGCTCTGAACTTTTGAATATAATCCTGTTCTGTGTGCACTGAACAATTTAACCAGTCTGGTTAAACCCAAGCTGCTGCCAGAAGGCAGCAAATGAAAATTAAACATCTCATCAGAATTTCAACAAAACTGTTTTTTAACCACAGTGAGGCTCAAATGTCAGTTTCAGTTGTGTCTTAAATATGTGAGATATATGGTGGAATATAGGAGGAAGCAAACTGGCTTTTTAAATTAAACTATATTCCCACTTTGCCGTGAGTGAGTAAAGGTTTGAATTTCAGATTGTGGTTATAACTTCCTCCCTGTGACGCAAACGCTGCAACTGCTCACCAAGCGGCAGTGAAAGCTGGAAAAAGCAACGCAGACTTCAGAGTAAAAGTTGTGCTTCGCTGCTGTGAGCAACACATTTTAAAAGACGCAAACTAAATAACCTTCATTTCCGGTCTGCGTCGCACCTTCAACAGTTTCATTACTGCAGGCAAGTCGGCGTCTTCCTCGGAAATCCAAAACCTCTCTGCAACAAACAGAAATGTCCACGTGTGCACTAACGACCGGTCCTGTGTGACTGAGCCACAGATTTATCAAAGTTATCTATAAACATGACTGACAGCATTATTGCTATAGATTTTAATCACTTCTAAGTGTTCCAATAGGATGCAGTTTATACATTTGCAGTGTTTTTTGTAACGTCCTTTATTTTGAACATTTCCAGATGGGAAGATTTTACCAAAAATGACCAAAGATGAGACCTTGTTCTTTGATGCGCTGTAAAGCAGGACACACGTGCACCAAAATGTGACGTCATCCATGCTAATAACCGGGGCGCTGTAAGTCACAGTGCTCACGAGAGCGCGGACAGGACCAGCGGTGGAATGTAACTAAGTATATTTATTCAAGTACTTCCTTCATGTGCCGTTTTAAAGCAGGCTGCTTCCTGCATCCACTTCATTTCATTTTGAATGCAAATGTTGCACTTTGTTCATGTAACCACTTAAAATGTATCCATATGATGCCGCATTATGATAGTTAAAAGTAGCCAGCTGTAGGTAATTTAAATCATCCCCACCTGCAGCATTAGTGATGGTAATGTATGTAATTCTGTATGTTAGTATCTTAGTGTTGGGCGACGTGCACATAATGATGATCTTTATTTGAGGAAAGAGTCTGAATAACTCACATTTAAAAATGTTGAATTTACTTTGAAAATGTGGCTGAAGAAGCTTCATGTCTGTGTGACAGCTTTGACTCACATGTTTACATTTTGTTGCACTGAAGAAATATGTTGTGTTTAGTTGTCATTTATTATTGCTGTTCTTAATAATTTTGGTTTTGTAACTTTGAGTATGAATTCACTTTGTTTTTAAGTGCTTAATGTAGCATTTTTAAGCATATTCTGAAACCGACTGCGTCCTCGGATCAGATGACTTCGCCTTCGTCCCTGCTAAATGAACTGAAAGGGTTATTCAGCACAAACACATCGTTAAACTCTTGCGTAGCCACTTTTAACACAACCGCGTCTAAGAGCGCAGGACGAAACATGAGCCTATCAGTCTTATCTACCCTGTGTTTATGATCAAATCATCGATCTGCTCCGTTTTTGTTTTTGTTTTCTTTTAGGATTTTTTTTTGTTTTTTGTTTACTTTTTGTTTTCTTTCTTTTTTTGTTTTTGGCTGAAAAGTAAACTTGTGTTTTACCGGGAAACACGTGGCTCAAAAAGACACTTGAATGCATCTCTACAGAATGAAATAACAGTTTAAATGGCGCGTACATGACTTACAAAGACCATGAAAAACACATTCCATTTAAATTTGGAGTTATTTTATGCGCATTAGATTTTAATGCCGAGCCGGCACAATCGGCGGGATATACACTTTGCCCTACATGTGATTTCTCCTGGCTGTAGCCGACTCACCGTCCCAGGAGAAGGTCTCATCCCACACTGACCACATCTGCACAGTGAAGAAAGGCGCCCAGCACACCACGTACGCCACCACGATCACGAAAGTCATCTTGACCGTGCGTAATTTGGCGCGGGAGATGGTGCTGACGCTGCTCACCGAGCTGCGGCTCAACATCCCGTTCTTACTGGCCTCCGCGCTTTTCTTCCTCTGGGTCTTGTATTTGAGGTTCCTCCAGATCGTGCGGGAGATAAATCCGTAGCAGAACACGAGCACGGCCACGGGAACCACGAAGATCCCGGCCGTGATCCATGTGATGTACGCGCGAACACCCCACGGCTCCACGAAGTGCCCCCAGCAGTCGTAGACGGCCGAGCCGGGGCGCACCTCACTCAGGGAGAAGATGAAGTACTGCGGGGTGCTGAGGACCAGGCTGCACGCCCAGGTGGAGCCGATCATGATGTGGGCGCGCTGCGTGGGCTGCTGGAGAGTCTGCAGCGGGTGGCAGATGGCGATGTAGCGGTCCAGGGTCATCATCACCATCATGTAGGTGGAGGCGAACATGCCCAGCACCTGCAGGTGCTTCACGATGCGGCACAGAAAGTCCGGCCCATAGAAGCGGAAGGTGATCTCCCAGCAGAGCTGCGGCAGCACCTGGAAGAAGGCCACCACCAAGTCCGCCAGACACAGGTGCTTCATGAACAGGTGCATGCGCGATGGTTTCCTCCGGGTTTTGTACATGGCGAGCAGCACGCTCAGGTTCCCCACCACCGCCGCGACAAACGCGAGGCTAAGGACAGTGATCTCGATCTTGGCCACGTCCTCGTTCCGTCCGAACGGATCACTGTCGTTTCTCTTCTGCTGCTGCGTAAAGTTGAAGCTCTCGGTACAGTTCTCATTCGTGACATTGCAGGAGCTCACCGAGAGGAACGGCATGGTAACCGTTTCTCCTCGGGGCGCACGGAGGTGCCTGCGCGCCTGTGCGTAATCGTGAGCAGCCGAGACAGGCAGTGAAACTCCAGCGTGTGCTGGATGATCTCAAAGAGTCAAAGGGGTAAAAATCCAGAAGAACTCCTGTTATGCTTCCCAACTCACGATCCGAATCCGAGCTACACTGATGCAAATCCAGCCCCTTTTAAAGATCTCTCCCCCCTAAAACCAGCCCTCAGTGTACCCACACTCACTGCACACAAATACAGACTATGCCAAACCCCGCACACACGCGCACTTTATCCCCCTCCCACCAGCTGAACACTCAGGATAAAGTGGAGGAATATCCACTGAGCGCGCACTCAGATAAAAAGCAGAAAACGACCTTGGTAGGAAAATATGACTATGGAGGACACTTGATACAATATAAAAATGTGAAAATTCAAAATATTAAACAAAATATTAGAATAAATTTTATATTTAGTCTTTCAAAAAATTTGCTTTTAAGATTTTCTAGTTTTCATTACTGGATTTTAAATGTCAGTAATAACGTGTCAGTTTCAGTTTTCCATCTTGTACTTATTTCCATATGTTTTGGAAAACTAACAGCAGCTTTGGAAATTCTGCTCTATGTGAAAGCAGAAGAACTGCCTCTGCTGCTCTGTGATATTTCACTGTTCAGACACGAACCGTATGTTGCATATTTCCAGTAAATTAAAATTTCCCGATGCATAACGGGAATTTGGGATTTATTGATAGCACCAGTTTCACAACAGCGATCATCTCAGGGTGCATACTGTCAGGTAAAGACTCTACATTAATATTCAAAAGAGACTCATTGCTCACGAGTAAGACCTTGGTGACAGTGGGGAAGAAGAACTCCCTTTCAATGGGAAAAGCCCAGTAAATGTTTTCATTATAGAAGAACTAAACAGCAGTGATTTGTAAGGAAACAGAGAAGGAGATCATCAGGTAGAGAGGCAACAAGAACCTCCTGAAGAAGTGAGGAAGATGGGAAGGAGACACACTGCCAGTCCTCCTCAGCTGGGACGCATCCCAGTCAGATTCCCACACCGCCTCAGCTGAAAGAGTAGCAACTCTATTCTGACAGCTGAGCTCCTCGTCCCATCTCTAAGGGAGAACCCAGGCACTCTTCAGAGGACTGTAAAAACCATCAGAAATATCTGATATGCTGCTGGTTTTTCCCACCTGCTGTGTTTGATCAGAAATATCCCCTGCAGCTCCAAAGCATAAAAAAGTCAATAGTCCATTATGACCTAGAAATCCACGTTTCATACATGTGAAACTTCTCTACCAACTGGGAAAGTGAGTTTGCATTTAGTGGCATTATGAGTGAAGCCTGCAGGTGGATGAACCTTTACTGAGCATGTGCAATAGGATGAAGCAATCCCTGAAGCTTTTGGAGTGGGTGCCGTCTGTGAGTCCGGTTCTCCTTCATACATGCTGGAAACAGCTGGTCCGAAAGGCACAAAATCCCTCTACGAGGATCAGAAGCTCACTTGCAAACAGGCTGTTTGTCTTTGTGAAAAATAAAGTGTGAATCTGCGTTTGTTTTCAGTTTATGTGCACATTAGCAGTAAAAAAGACATTATGGCCATTAGAAGTAATACACAGCAGTGCTTCAAGTCTTCCTGCACATTTTCCAAACCAAATTTGCCTCACGAGACCTTTAATGCTCCTCTTCTGTGGCAGAACTTTATCGTCCTGTGCCACTGAAGTAAATAACGCCGCCACTTCTTGGACGTGCTGCCTTACAAGGCCACAACTGAGTATCTTAATGTTCAATCTATATGCAAAGAACGTGAGCAGAGCGAGGATGAAGAAAGCGGACTGTTTTTCATGTCGGAGGCAGAGCCAGCTGCTGATGCAGACGATTATATAATCTGTTGTGGTTAAACAATGGTGGGTAATGGTCAGGGCTGTCAGGCCTTATAGATTAATTACTCCGTGATTAGAAAAGCTGTCAGACGGGCATGGGAAAATGACGCATGGCCCAGGCTGGAGCGCACACTGATAAGAGCTCAGATGAAGGCACGATATATACATACAGGCACACACTGCTAACACACTGTCTTCTGTGACCAAAGCTTCAAAAGTTAATACTTTCTGCGGCTTCACATTCACTCGTCATGTTGATTTCACTTTGAGAGTGTGAGTGGGGTTCTGGTCCTCTGCAGCAGAGGAAACCACGTCACGGCCGGAGCTGACGGCCTCGGCAGGAGTGTTTCGGTCTGTCGGTCAAACTGCAAAATCTTCACATGAAGCTTTGCAGGTGTGTAGCTCAGGTTCGGCTCACTGGCTTTGCAGCTGGTGCTGTTGTCTAGCTTCTGTTATTCATAATTAAACACAAAGTAGCAGATAAACGATATAAATGTTACTTTTCACTATAGACATAAAAGATCAGTGGGACAAATGTGAAATGCCTTAAACTTTAAACTGTGATTGCAAAAGGACTTCTGGTCCCATAGATGTCTGCAGAAAAACAGCCCTCAGACTCCCCCCCCCCAGATCATCCACGGTGTGATCGTTGTCTAACGACTCCTGACTGATGAGTCGTTCTCTGGGGAACGTGTGGATCCACCTCTGGCTCAAAACACCACGGCAACGATGAAAACCGTCATCAAACAAACCAGCACGCGCCATCACGGCAGCTTCGGCCTCCGTTTGTTCTGTCTGTGGCTGCAGGTCACTGAGGGCCCTCGCTGTGATTTTTCTCTTGATTACCAGGTGTCACGTCAGCTTCTGTTCTGGTTGTTGTTGCTCTTTACCACAGCTACACTCTTGTTGAAACTTCAAAGTAAAATATGCTTGTAATCATTCAACAAACAAAGAGTTTCTGTCTTTCTGGTAGAAACAGAGCTGAGACATTTTTCCTTCTTTGATAAATGTCTTAATCTCCCCCAAACTCACTGTGCAGTGGCCCCTAGTTACAGTCGTCAGTGAATAAACTGTTTTATCTGAAATCGGACTGTTTTTTTGTAAATAAGTTTGAGTTCATAGAAATATTTAATAAACTACTGAAAAGTCAGCCTGATAATAAATGCAGATAATAAACAGTCTGAGATGTTTCCAGGGTTTAATGAATCAGGGACACCATCATCTCGGCCCCTTGATTAACCACACTGAGAAGTGAACCTGTGAAGCTAAAGTTAACTAATTAAAAATACAGAAACAATGTGGAAATCCACAGAAAATGTGCTGTTTGTTTGTTGTACTGTCGGCTCACTGATGTTTAACAGGAAATCAGCAAATGCTTTACCTGTGACTTTCTGTGATGTAATGTGCACGCTCACGAGTGACGTCTTTGTCAGTCTGAAGGTCGAAAACTGAGATTCGTTAAAAAATTAACCCTTCAGACTCTCATTGCATCGTCCATTCTTTAGGACAAAATACAGTTTAAAGCCCCAAATTAATGCCAAAAGCTTTCAACACTGTGCAGAGATCCAGGTTGGATACATGTTTGACACGCCCTCCAGCCAGTTTACCCCCCAGGGTGGAGGGTGAGGTGCAGTGCACAAGTGCAGATAGGTCCCAAAACTGAAGGATGAACTTATTAATCAGATAAATACATTAAAAATGCTCCAAAAGACACCAACACAGCAAACATAACAAAGAGCTCAGCAGATGAACTGAACTCGTTTTCTTAGCCAAAGTCTAAGTCTGATGGGGGAGACTCACCGTACACACAGCAGGCTGTAAATATGTTTGACCTTTGAACCTGGGAGCCCATGCAGACTGACTCACCTTTGAAGGCAGCCTCAAGTGGCCAATAGAGGAACTGCAGGTTCTCTGTTTGTTTCTTTAAGCATGTTTTTGAGTAGTTTTTTTGGTGGTTTATAATATGCATTTTAGAGTAATCTTTACTTTTATGGTTTAACATCTTTTCTTTGCCGATCTTGACTCACTCTGCTGAGGTGATGATTAAAAAGGACTGTGTCAGAGGTATCAGCATCTGTTCCAGCTGGATCATTAGCGTCGATCATTAACACTATCAGGACTCACAGATGTGGTGTTTGTGCTCTGAGGCTGTAAATAAATCCCACTCATTGCCCCTTTGTGTTTAGTTCTTACTCCACTTTAATTAACTATACATTCTCCCAGTCAGTGTGCTGGACTTCTCCATTATGTCCCCGGGCCCAGGTTGGGCAGCTCAATGCACAGTAATTCAATCCTAAATCAACAGCACACCTCGGGGCCAAAGT
>VOQJ01033428.1:17387-37179 GCA_015052665.1 Apistogramma diplotaenia | reverse complement strand
AAAACCACACTCAAACCTCCTTCACTCAACATCACACATACTGTGTTGTGTGCTGGTGTGTGTGTGTGTGTGTGTGTGTGTGTGTGTGTGTGTGTGTGTGTGTGTGTGTGTGTGTGTGTGCTGAAAGAAAATACTGGTTTTGCTAGAAAATAGGAGGAAAACTAGCTTTAAAAAAAAGTTTGCTAAGGCCTTGGTGTCACATTTTAACATGTCAGGTACCCCTCTAACCAGAAACCTTTGTTACATAAGCCCCACCAAACAGTAAATAAACATGCAAAGTGAAAAGTGAAGCAAGTAAATAAAAAGTTGAAAATAGCACAAACTCCTGTCTTCTGGGTGGAATTCATTTTGTAAGATTTATATTTCTGTCAAGATGCTACTGCGGCACGTTAACCTGCTAGCTGAGAAGTGATGCTAAATGGGCAGCCAGAGCATTAAGTCCCAAAGTGATGAGTTAGACATTTAACACTTGAAAACAGTCTCCAAGAGAACATAATGCAATTTTTAAAATATGTTTTATTTATTATTTATATTTTATATCATGATAAGCTGTTTTCTCCTGTTTCCATTCTTCGTGCTAAGCTGACAACCTCTCATAACCTGCTGACAACTTAATGCAAAAACATTAGGGCACTGATGTTCTTATCAAACTCAAGAAAGTCCTCAAAAATATTAAAGTGTGGTTTTAAACTCCCATGTGTCAGGCTAGTTGTTATTACACACACTTCAGTGTGTATGCTTGATGGTAGGCCCCAAAGTTAGAGCCTGTCACTGACTGTGGCACAAATGTTTATGGTTGCCTTTCACTTAAATGCCATGTAGACTCAGTTTATTTATATCTTGATCATTCCATGCATGCTTGTGTGTGTGTGTGTGTGTGTGTGTGTGTGTGTGTGACAGAGAGTGAGAGAGAGAGGGAGAGTGAGAGCTAGCTAGCATGATGACAGCCAATTAATGCAGCTCTTGGGGACTGTGCGAGGAGAAACAGTGACTCGCGGGCTGCATTAGTCATGCAGTATGGCAGCAGTGGCATCGGGGAGCTCTCGTACACTTTAAAGGTGACTCTCTGTGTGTGTGCCCACATTTTTGTTTGCCTCTTGTGCTATCCTGTCATACCTCCCTCACCCGTGGGGGCCCAGCATGAAACAGCTTCACGACTTAAGGATGGCGTCGGAGGCGCTGAGTGCAGCCTGAGAAGCTGAGTGTCAAACCTCCAACAAAGCATTTAACAAGCACAACAGTGCACACTGCTAACAGCTCGTTCAAAGACTATGCCAGAGTTTACCCCCTACAAGCACACAAGCAAACATCTTTATTACAGCTGATATAAGGTTGAGTCCAAAGGAAGCTTCTTTTTTTTTTTAAAAAGAAAAAAAAAGAGGTGCTGTGCAGACGGCAACAGTGAAGTAATGTGCTGATCCTCATGAAGTGGCTCATAGAGTTCAGGATAAGTAATTAACAGCAAGGACTTTCATGAAAGAATCTTACATTGAGAGTACATGTTCTTAGATGTGTGGATGTGAAGGACACACACACTTTAACACTGCCCATTGAAGACATTTTTTACTCACTATCGATCAATGCTAACCATGAAAAAAACGACTTAAAAGCTTGAAATAGTATATGTTAATGCCACAGCAGGTATACTAGAGTTATACAGTTAATATAGTTGTCTATGCAGATTTCAGAGCAGGATCACTAAACTGCATAGTGTCTGCTTTCTTATTTCAAAGGGTAAAAGAACGTGAATAGATCTAAATGCAGGAGGGGATATGCTTTGGTATTAGCTTAGAGACTGTCAGGTTAGTTTACCGTAGTTGTTGTAATATTCAATTACACAAGACATTGTTGAAAAATAGATGGGATTTAAGTCTGGTGGGAAGCCTGAGGGAATTATGTTGGGTGTGTTACTGACTTGCTGTGATTAAATTAATCAAAGTTTCAAGATTGTTGAGAGAAATTGCACAGTTATTAGCTGGAACTTCAAACCACTCCCTATCAAGAATTCACTCATTAAAAAAAGCACTTTATAAATGCTTAACAGGTTTAGACGAATTTGTTTATTAAAGTTTAAAGTGTGAAATAAGCTGTGCACATACAGGTAGCCTGTATATAAAAGATGGATGTAGCTTTAACCCACACTTTTTCTAATGGACAGCAGGGGGTGACCAAAAAAAGATATAGGAAAAAGCATACTACTCAGCCGGTTAGTGATCGTATATGTTCTTTTTCTGTGATTGAGGAACCCAGACCTATTACTGGAGTTTGACTGGTTCTATTTTACTCTTCACAACTTTTTCCATATTTACAGTAAGTTTATTTGAATCTGTGCAGCCTTTTCCTCTGTCTTTACAGTAGTCAGAGACAAATGAAACACAAACTTCAATTCAATTCAATTCAATTTCAAATTTATTTATACAACACAGAATCACAACAAACAGTCGCCTGAAGGTGCTTTTTATTGTGAGGTAAGACCTTACAATAATTACAGATTAACGACCAATGGCATATCATTGTAACTCAGCGCATGTGTTGGTACTCAGCCAATCAAATACTTTATCCAGAGTGCACGTGAAAACTGCAAAGAGGAGAGGAGAAATGGACGCAATGAATTATGACGCATGTGGAATTTTATGATATTCCACACATTTGTTTTTATCCAACTGGACCAAATTTTAATTGAATACCACTTGTCTAGAGTGTATGGTGTCCACTGTTAGTTCTGAACTATATTTAATACAGCATGATACTCATTTAGTAAAGCATTAAGTAAGTTAAGCTTTAGAGAGAAACATGATGATACAAAAGTTCTCTAACTGACTGACAAGTGTACTGATATGTAGGTGTTATAACCATTAGAAACCTTATTCAGTGGTATTCTTGTATAACTTCATTTATAAATAGCATTATTATTAATGCAATTCTTTTTACTCCTTTCTCAAATGACTGGTAAAATGGCACCACCTATAGTCCCTTACAGGCCTAGAGGCCATATTCAGTTATACAACAGCAGGGCCACACAAAACAGCAACTCAGAGTTTGTCCTCTGCAATAGCTGATCTTCTATATAAGTCATTATAAAAGATTAACTGTTCATAAAGCCAACATTTAAACCTTTGATAACCTAGTGATGTCCCTCAGGTGGTACCAAGTAGTTGTGAGCGCAAAGTAAAAAAGGATTTTCGAGTATAGTAAAGCCTGCCGCAGCTTGATCGTATTCTGCAGGTTGAAGGCAGGATGTCTCTGTGAGAAACAGATGATGACGAGAGCCGTAGGTGGTTGGTGTGCTGCCTCAGTCAGTGCTCTGCTTACAAAGGGCCATTAGCCAAGGTCTGTAGCTGACAGATGAAGGACCCCCTACGGTGCAGGACCACGCTGTGATTTACAATCTTTATATTTAACCAGAGAGAGATTAATTATCATCGGCAAATTGACAGGTCCAGGAAGATGAGGGAGGTTTCTGACTGACATTGCCATTCCTCACAACACTTCATGCCAGAGGGCATTGATCCTGACCTTGTGATGCCAGGCATATTGGGCACCCCGCCTCCTTTCAACAGCACTTTCTTAGTCTTTGTTTCTTTGATAACCATAATTTTTGCTTTGCAGGCATGCCACTCACCCCCGGATGAGATTATAGCCCCACAATGGTTGTCAAAATAAAGCGAAAATTCACTGTCAAGCAGAATTCGCTCGTATTTTTCATCGTAGACACTTTATTGTAGACTTGTAGTCAGGCATGTGTGGGGGGAATGAGTGAGTGAGTGAGTGCGAGGGAAAACAAGCCTTGCCCAAAGCAAGAAAACAAAAGAGCCGTGGTTCCATTCTGTGTTTCCACTCTCCTGGTTTACTGATGCCCCGCAGATGTCCTAAGCCACTTTTTATTTCTTTAAGTATCGAGTCCTGTTTGAGAGGGTGGTGGGGAGGTAGGTTGTGATGTGTTTGTGTTGCTATCTAGTGCATTTTCAATTGTGGAAGCGATAGGCTTGGCCAGGTCATTGTTTTGTAGTGTGTACAATAGGGTGCTAAAGACATTTACCTCCCCAGGGACAATAAATATCGTGTTTAACAGCATGCTAAGACCAAGCAGCAAGCTCCAGGGTGGGGGAAAAAAGGTTTCTCAGGTGGCCAGCTGAGGTTGGCTCTAAAAGCAAATCAGTCCCCACAGACTCCCTTGTTAAAACAGTGTTATGATTTTTGTCTCTATAGCTCATTTATCCCTTCATAGCAGCTGTACAAAGGTAATGACTATGTTGGAGTCATGAAACTGGATCTTTCAATAGTGTTTGTGGTGTTGGTGCCTCTTGGAGCAGTTATAGTACTTTTACAGACCATCCAAGACCATCTTCAGTTTTGGTGAGTGAGATTCCAGAATTTTATTTAACTGCTTATTTAACTGTAATTAGCAGTAATTGGTCTGCGTGATACACTTATAAAGTCTATGGATGCGCTCTGCTAAACAAGTCGCTAGCATAACATAGTTGGGTGTGATACAACCTATTGATACAAGCTTTAACACTATACTCGTGCCCGTATTGTGCTGCACTTCTGGCTGCAGCAGTCATCAAGGAGAGAAGGAGGAGTTTTCTTTTTTCGCATTTTTTGTGCTGATTTGGATTGAAAGAAACATTGGATTGCAGTAGATTGCGTTTCATTGGCGGTAAGCATCTCACAGAATGTTAACTCATTCATAGATTGTGAACTAGATTAATTATTGTACTCGATAAGCATCGGTGACCAATGGCAGCCACTGGTTGTGAGGAAAAAATGTGTCTGAATGGATGGCAGGTGCTTCCTGGAAGTTGCTGGCAGTACACTATTTTGCCAAAAGAAGTCGCTCATCTGCCTTCACACACGTATGAACTTGAGTGACATCCATAGGGTTTACTATGATGATGAGCCACCCTTTGCAGCTATAACAGCTTCAACTCTTCTGGGAAGGCTTTCCACAAGGTTTAGGAGTATGTTTATGGGAATTTTTGACCATTCTTCCAGAAGCGCATTTGTGAGGTGATGTTGGGTGAGAAGACATGGATCACAGTCTCTGCTCTAATTCATCCCAAAGGTGTTCTGTCAGGCTGAAGACTCAAGTTCTTCCACATCAGACTCGCTCGCCCACGTCTTTATGGACCTGCTTTGTGCACTGGCGTGCAGTCATGTTGGAACAGAAAGGAGCCATCCCCAAACTGTTCTCAAAGTTGGGAGCATCAAATTGTCCAAAATGTCTTGGTATGCTGAAGCATTAAAAGTTCCTTTCACTGGAACTAAGGGGCCGAGCCCAACTCCTGAAAAACAGCCCCACATCATAATCCCCCCTCCACCAAAATCAGGCTATCACTGTTCTCCTGGCAACCACCAAACCCAGACTCATCCATCAGCTTGCCAGACAAAGACTGTTTGAGTCTTCACTCCAGAGAACACGTCTCCACTGCTCTAGAGTCCAGTGGTGGTGTGCTTTACACCACTGCATCCGACACTTTGCTTTGCCCTTGGTGATGTAAGGCTTGGATGCAGCTCTTCTGCCATGGAAACCCCTTCCATGAAGCTCTCTACACACTGTTCTTGAGCTAACATGAAGGCTACGAAGTTTGAAAGTCTGTGATTTTTTAATTAAGTAGAGAAAACTCTGTGGAGAGAAAAAAAAGTCACAGCATTTGGCATTTGGGGATTCACTTTCTTGTCTAGAGTTAGACGAGATGATTGATAGCCCTCTCAAGTCTGTTCATAAGATATGAAGCAGATGGTTAGCTTAGCTTAGCACTGCAAGCAGGGAGAAACAACAAGCCTGGCTCTCTAAAAAAATCTACCTAGTATTACTTTAGGGGCTCACTAATTTACAAGTTATATCAAAAAGAGTTTCTTAAATGCCAAACTGTTGCTTTAAAGGCCAAAGCTAAACTAGGCAAAGCTCTAAGATGTCTTGGAGAAATATAACAGGCTTCAGAACAAGACAAGTATTTGCACATAAGGCACAGCATGTGAGTTTACTGGTTGTACTGCATTTTCAGCATCTGGTTTGTTTTCAGCCACGCTGGCACAGAGAAATATATTTAGAGAATCAAATTTCATTTCTGTTAGTGACTTCAGTCGACACAGAGGCATGTTAGTCAGCACTTAACACCAGTTTTTCCCCGCCTGTCAGTTTTGCCTTCTGCCTCCAGCTGAGTAAATCATACAAATGAAATCTGGCTTATTATCTATCACAAATGTGGATGCAGCAAGATTCTGACACATAAATTCCCCTTTGAAGGTTAATAAAAACACACACGCAACTTCGCAACCTCTCTGACAAAAAAATAAAAATAAAAGCACGGTGCAGAACACTAGAAAAACGATTCGCAGCTGAAATCAGATGGTTATTCAGTCTTTAGGGGGGGAAAGCTGTTCATGCTTTCAAATGCTTAAGCTATCAGAGGAATAACACGTGCTTTGCACCTCTCATCCCAGACAGCAGCGCTCACCTCCTCCCGGCTGCAAACTCCAGCTCCTGCAAGTATCCCTCTGTTTCGCTCTCACTCACCCCTCACCTTTGCCTTGCCAGTCTCATCCATCTTTGCACTCACCTATGGCACCTTCTCTTGATGCATTCACTTGCACTTTTGCAGGATGAGAATCACAATGAAGGACAAGCTTGCTAATGATTTTCATTCACTTTAGCCTCTGGCATATGGAAATATACTCCTTGGGTAAATCCTGAGATTTATGACATCAACATTTTATCTTCTTTTAAGTGCGGGATGACCAAGAAGAGGGGCAGGGATGGACACTGAATGCCATGCAGGAGCCATGACCACCTTTACTAATCCTTTGGCACCCCCACCAGCTCGCATTACAGATGGAAGTCACACACGGATTATGACTGCAAATCAGCTCAACTCGGTTTAAGAAGCCGTACACCCTCAGCAGTCTCATTTCTCTCTCTTTACCACCCTTAAATCACACCCACCCACCAACTGAAGTTAGTGCTCTAAAAGGAGAGATCTCACCAACTCAGAGTGTCAGCATGGGAACAATTAGCAGGCAGGTGCAGAAAATTGCTCTTTTCGTAATGAAGGATATTTATACATTCTCCCTCATAAAGGTGGACATGCTGCTGCTTTGTTATTCAGGATCAGTGTCCAAGGCTCTTTCACTTCCCACCTCTTGCGTCCTTTCTTTTGACCATTCATGAAATGCAAACATAACCCAGAGCCACAATTATAAACATAAAGGCTGTTGCTCCAAAATCTGACATCCGCTCAGATGTCAGTTAAGACTGAGACATCCGTGACTCTCAATCCAATTACATTAATCAACCATGGAAAATCCATACTGAAAGTTGATGAACAATCCCGCGTGATTCTAAATGAAGTTGGTTGTGGCTGTCACTATCCGTCTAATGAAATAATCTTGTTGAACTGACCCTCTGACCGTGATCATGACAGACATAATCATGAGGTTTATTTCCAACATTTCGTGGCCTTGCTTCTCACGTCGCCCCACATTCCTGCAGGAATGGAAATTGTCAGTTAAAAGCGGGACACTCACATTGTTTTCCATGCATTTGTGCCTACAGTAGACAGGTGGCGGGATCGAGTCGAAACGAAGATGTGGTTTCCGAAACAGCGCACAGACGCTAAAGACGCTGAAGGTCACCGTGCACTCTTGGAGGATCGCTTATTGAAAACAGCCTCGCACGATTCGGTAATGATCGGATGACTTCATAACGGCTCTCACTTTGTGCCGCGAGTTTAATTCAGTCCGCAAGGTCAAAGAGGTCAGTGGACAAAGTGTTGCTCATCTTAACTGACTAGCAGCCCCGTGCTGCTGTGCTCTGCTCAGCTCTACACACAGAGCGCTACTGCTCTCTACTGACAGCTGCACATCACTTGCTGGATGGGATGATGCTTTCTTATTGAGATCTACCCTGTCCCTGATAAAAAAAAAAACAAAAATAAGAATAATATGAAGAAAAAAAAGAGTACTGGAAAACATGGTGTTACCATGATTCTTTTCTGTGTTTCACACTACAGAAAGGTTTGAAGGATATTCCCCCCCAAGCTTTAGAGTAACATGGGCTAAGGATATCATCACAGCCCTTCATAGTCTATATCATGATGGATGTAATCCCCAGTGAACTGAGCAGGGCTTTATTATTATACGATACACATCTCTATCCTCACAGTAAATAGCTTTCTGATTGCAAACCATCACTGAAGCCTCCAGAGATATCCCCTTCGCAGACAACTGCCTATCTCTTACAGGATTTATGTCTGGCAGGCAGTTGGTAAATAACCCTATCAGCACTTAAAGGCTCATTTAGCTTGAGGAGTGTGTAATGGTATTTATATAATCAGTAGCTTTGTTTCTGAGACTGAACAATGAAAAGCCCTTATTTGATTTGAGCATCATCACGACTGCCTGTGGCATGTATATTGTGCTGTCTCCATCTGGTGGTATCTGGTGACAATACATGACTTTTTTTTTTCATTTTTTACACAAATTCAGGCACTTTCTTATAAATGTTTTAAATTAATAACACACAGTGGTTGCTGCTCATGTGTTGTTCACCTGAAGTTTTTCTATTAGCTGTCAAATAACCCTTTTGTTCAAGTTTGCAACCAGAATTCGGTATAACATGGCCAGGGGGCGCAAAAAAAACCCCACACTCAAATCCTATGAAATAATCAAAACAAGCAGGGGAGACAGTTTTTGACACAGTACTATTAAATCTGACATATAGTTCAAATGCTGCAAGAACTGCATGATGAAAAATTCAACTTCATGTGTGACCTGAAAAATAAAAATATCTGATGTAATGTTATGCAATACAATACACGAGTCACACAATAAATAATATTTTCCTTAAAACCTGTCATTTTTTCACAAGTGTGTGTGTGTGTGTGTGTGTGTGTGTGTGTGTGTGTGTGCGCGCGCGCATGTGTTATCTGGTCGCTTTTGAGCGTAGGATGAAAAGCCTTTGTGACAGCAAAAATTATAAATGAGTTTCATGAAAGTGAAAGCTCGGCTACTAATTTCTGGTTCCACAACTTTTACCTTGAATATGCTTTTAATGCACTAATTAAAATCAATAACTAAGACCCAGGGCTGCTTTGCTAACCACCAAAGTCTTTAATGATTAAAAAAAAAAAAAAGAGTTGGGGAGGTGGAGGTTTTAGTTCACTCATGTGCTTGTCTGAGCATCAAAACATCATATAATGGTATTATTACAAGCACAATAGCCTGAGCATCCATTACACACTATAAGTGTCTATCTACTGCTGACAGCTTTCAGAGTCCCTGATGCTCAAGTGTCTGGAAGCCTTTCTTCTCCTTTTGATGGACTGGATCTTTACAGCCTACTCCACACTCGCCTATCTGCCATATGGTGTGCTGGTACATGAAAAGAAACACTGCATTTTCAGCCCGTCATACATGAAGCAAGAAAAAATAAAAACACACAGCTGACACCGCATTAAAACAACTCCTCTTTTTTAAAGATTGATCAACCACTTTGAAAGTTTAGATGGATTCATCACTAATGAGATGTAAACACATTATATCCCAAGGTGACAAAAAAAAGGAAACAAATATATTTGTGCAGAAGGAATTTAAAGCTCATGTGCAGAGCTGAAAGAAAACTATTTAAATATGATTAATCTCCTGCATTTAAAATGTATTATATTTTATTGTATTTATTTATTATAAATACATCTTAAACTACTGTTTATTTTCTTTTATGTTTCGCTACAAAGGAGCCAGACTTTAAAGCCATCTTGAACAATAGATCTCCAGGCATTCCAAAGGTCTTTGAAAGGTTTTTTTCACTCATGTTTAATCGAGTCCTTGTACCTTTTGTTTTTTAAGCCACATATCCCTGACCTGTGAGTCATTCAGCCATTAAAAAAAGGCCCTTAGCTCAATGAATGAGCCACTGTTGTGTCTACACAGAACAGACAACTTTGCAAAGAACCAATTTTACAACAGTGTCTTTAGGCACTTTGTTACTAGCAGCCTGTCGCAAAAACAGGAAACTAGAAGTAGCAGGCGTAAAAAATAAATAAATTTTTTTTAAAAACTATCCACAACAGATGAAAAACATCTGAAAGGCATGTCCTGAAGAAATAGCAAAAATCCAACAAAGAAGCAGGACCTGAGAGATGAAATGACCCTTCAGCTGCTGTTCACTGAAGCCTCATCAGAAATGGCCTCAGTGGAAGGGCGGATGTCAAGAAGTCACTCTTAATGAAGGGAAACTGGGAGAAAAGACTGAGGTATGCCAAATTACACAAGAACTGGACTGGAAATCAGTGGCAATTATGATGAGCGGAATGCTGACTCCAAATTTGACATTTTTGGTTTAAATCATCATCAATATGTGCAGAGGACCTCAGGAGAGAAGCACAACAGTGAGTGTCTACAGCCAAGACACTGTGAAGGCTCTGTCATGGTTTGGGGGCTGCATTTCAGCCAGTGGTGCTGCAGCTTTTGTAAAAATTGACGCAATTATGAACATAGGAAAGTGCAGTCAGATTTTGATCCACCCTGCAACACCATCTGGAAAGCATCTGATTGGGAGCACCTTCATTTTCCAGCATGACAATGACCCTAAACACACTGCCAATGCAGTAAAAGCATACCAGGATACAAAAACGCACACTGAATGTTTTCTTATGTGTTACTTGCAGCTACTGCCTTAGAAACACCAGTCCTACAATAAGTAAGAAAATAAAAAATTTAATAGTGTAAGAAATGTTTTGGCACTGTTTCCCTGACATCTAAAGGATAACAGGCTGAGGGGAAGTGTGCAAATGGGTAATCAAAGTAGGCTGAGAAACACGTGACACGTGTCTTCCAAAAGGTAACCGGTAATACCTGTGATCACTGGCGCGGGTCTGACGCTAGTCCTTGTAGTGAAACGGCACCCTGCAGAGACTTTGTCTCAGGCAACGCGACATTTTCCTCCTCTTCAATGGGAACAATTCAGGTCTTCTCGCGATGGCAGGGGCAACCACTCAAGGGTACTTAAATTAACGGGTATTAAACTCAAAGCCTTAATAGTGCTACTGTACGGGTGTGTGTGTGTGTGTGGGGGGGGCTTCTCTCATTATTGTCCTTCTCAGAGTTCATCAATTAGCCCTTTTGCCACAGATAACACCGGCTTAATGAACCGTTACTTTAACTAGAATATTACTTCCATTTTCCAAATTAATGAGGCCACTAATTGTCCTAATTTGCGCCTGAAAACCCGGACATTAAGATTTCTCTCTTTGCTCACTAGAACCACCTCCGTAGCTTCGGGTGTGAGGGGATAATTACAGACCAGGCTTCACCTGACATCAAAAGGTTCACTGTTCCGGATTGTGTGGAAAAAAAATATCTATATATGAAACAGTCTTTTGTTCCGAAATTAACTGGCCTTTAATTAAAACACAAGGCAAAAGGACAGCTCACTTTATAGACCATTCATCCCCACTGAGGCGACGAGGAAGGAGATCCCGAGCTGGAGTTTTACGCGTGTGGCTGTTTGTATGTTGCTAGGCAACCTAAAAGTACGCTCAGCGCGGGGGTGGATGAGATTCAGTGGGTGGGACTGATAAAGTGGACGCTTGGAAAATATACTGGAATATACTGGAATTCAAGAGCATCAAAAGAACGTTTATATAAGTTTCATTTCTCCAACTTCGTTAGTATGTATTTGTTTATTAAGATCATTCGAATCAGACTAAAGTAAACAAACTAGTCAGCAGGTCAGGTGACCTTTAGCTTTTTCAGTTAGTGGTTCAGTTATTAAACACACACACACACACGCACACACACACTCACACACACACACACACACACACACACACACACAAAAACCTTTTCCAGATACTCCAAACACTCACGCCACTGTCTGCTTGCAGGTTGTGGGACTTCAAATTCCACCGTGAAGCAGAAGTGATTTCACACTCGCTCCCCAGCCACCAAAAGCAAGTACAGGCAGAGATGGAAAGACAAGACCAAGGAGCTGAGCCAGAGCGCATAAAAAAAACCAGAGTGTAGAGAGAGTGGACGAAAGGCGGCAGAAGCTCCCAAACCAAAACAAGCGAAGCCTCCACACCACCAAAAGCAATTTCCTCCAGGAGAAAGACTTGTATTTAGGTGAAGAAGTCAGTTTCAGGCTGCATGATCTACACAATTTACAGAAAGAAGAAGAACAACAAGAAAAAAAAATCTGCTAAAGTTGATTTACAAGAAGTACAAAGTCTCTACAAAAACCCAATTTGAAAAAAAATTAAATAAAACAGGACCACGTGACACAAGCAAGGCTCATTGGATCTCACGTTCCAGCTCTGCCGATACCTGTTCTGGCTGGTCCGAGTTCAGCCGCACGCACGCACGCCCATACATGCACACAAAACAGATTCATGATGATGGTTGATCATTAGGTTAAAAAAGGATTTCTACAATTAGCATGATAAAAAAAAATCAATAGATCTCAATTTAATAAGCATAATGATCGAGAAGGAGTATCATCCATAAGCAGCTCCTGAGCATCCTTTCCTTGCTTCAGTCATACTTAATGTTATAAAGCAGTGTGCAAGTGACACTATTCAATTAAATCAGCAGGTAACTGATGGGGCGGTGCTGAGCAAGAAAGGCTGAATTTATCAAATCAAAAAAAAGACAAAGATCAGAATGCAATCTCATATGGAAACAAGGGGTCACAAAGGCCTGTGGCTGATTTATGTGCATGCTTCTAGGTAAGAGAGGCAAATTCTGAGGGAGCCGAACGAGGCTGCTGCTGAGCGTGATAAATGTAACGCATCACCCTGGACTTATAGCACAAGGGCAAATATCTTCTTCACTGGAATGACCCTGCATGCAACGCCGCATCCATCCTAAGTGAATGCAGCTTCTAAGGTGGTAAAGGCGCTCTATGCAAACAGAACATATGTATAGTTTTAAATGTCTCTCTCTGTTAGCCCTGTCCAGGGTGTAGCCCTGCCTCTCGCCCTGTGACAGCTGACCCTTATCCAACCCTGAATTGGATAAGTGGAAGAAAGTGGATGGCTGGATGGATATATAAGCACTTTCTACATTCCTGAACTGCACCCTGCCAGTGTTTGGATCTCTCTTTTACCTTTACTTGGCTGGAGTTGACCTGATGCCGGCTGTCCTCCAACTCATCTATTCTGTGGTGGTGCTGAGGAGTGCCAACACTCTGCTCTTCCTCCTCATCCTGCTCGTCCTCAGCAGCCTGACTTGCAGAGTTGAGGCCGTCGGGACTGAAGCCCTGCAGCAGTGCAGCCACGGCCTCGGGTTTGGGCAGCTTGGTGATTTTGAAGTGCTTCTTGTAGTGTGGTGTATCCTTTCTTATCAGACGCTTCTCCATGGGCCTCTCGTCCTCCTCATCACTCCTCTCGCCATCTTCGCCGTCCTCTTCGTGGTCCTCGTCCCCACCTCGGATTATGGGTTCTTCTGCAAAGCGCACGCTGGGCTGGAACAACAAAAGGGACACATTTTTTCAAGAGTTTTACAGAAAAAGGCTTTTCTTATTTCATGGATTTGATCTATTCCAGATTTACCTCAATGTACTCCACCTCCATCTCATCAAGGTCGTCCTCATCCTGAGGGGAACTGTGATCCACACGGTTCTCCGTCTGAGACGCTTCTGTCACATTTTGTCTGTCCTCATGGGAGGTGGCCGACAACGTGCTGTTAGACACCTGGGAGTCATGGCTCTGATTGGAGACGTCACTGAGCCTTTTTTCCTAAAAACAATGACATCATCTTCATTACATCAGCATCTACCACACCAGCAGAACGTACAAGAGCAACATTTTAGTTTAATGGTCTGTAATACTGGAGCTTAACAGTGAGAAAAGAAGTGCTTTTTGCAGGCTGTACCTGTGGGTCCAGGGACTCGTCTTCTTCATCCTGTCTGGATGTGTAGGCTTCATTTCTCCTCTCCTCGATCACCTTCTTCATCACCTTCAGCTCACTGGGGTGTGGTGTGGCTCTGCGCTGAAGGCCCTGAAGAAAATCAACAAGTAGTCATTTTTCTAAAATCATGGATTAGAGACAATTTTCTTCAAATATCAAAGTTAGAACCTTCAAACACAGAAACAAAAAATAGGTTTTACAATCATTTTTGATCCTTTGAGAACTACAGTATTACCGTATTTTCCGGACTATAAGTCACACTTTTTTTCATAGATTGGCCGGGGGTGCGTCTAGAGTGACGTATATGTGAAATTATTAACACTGTGTTAAGAGACATTACTTTATTTTGATGGCGCGCTTACTCATTCGTTACGGTATCTGGAGAATTCTGGTCGTCACTACGGTACGTCAAACTGTGACATCATTATGTTCTTGTGACTGTGTCATGTTCACCGCGAAGTTCGTACGGGGAGATGTGCTTTATGAAGCCTTTATGGTCAGTAAAAATGCCTGAAGGCTAAAGAGAAGTGGAGTCACGACTCACTCATCCTCCGCATGCCAGAGGAAAGAGAAGGCTGCGCGACGCAGCTCAACACGTTATTTTCACGTGTTCGTTATTTTCACACTGACAACCGAAACCATCCTGTCGGGATTCAGGAAGGCCGGAATAATTGGAACTTATAGAGTGACTTGTAGTCCAAAAAGTTTTTATTTCTTGTGCTCGTGGGTCAGAGCGCACATCCTTGTGACATTGCATTGTTCTGTTTCCTCACTCTGCGCTCTGCAGCAGCCTCGTCATCTTCCTCCTCCTCGCCCTTGGTCTCTTCCTGGAACTGAATGACCGACACTCTGTTCAGGTTGCTGTCTGTCCAGCTGTCATCCACACTGTTCTGGAGCAGGTTCTCTGCAGATAATGACAGAGGGTGGATCAAAGTGTGTTTCTGTTGGGTTTGGCTGAAGAGCCTTCTAGTTAAAATAAAGATAATGCTTGCATATTGGTGAATAATCAGTTGCTTAATGAAAGCGCGATGTTTACCTAGACTCGGAGAAGGCTGCTGGGGTAGTAAATAGCAGGTCAACACTTTCTCTCCTGTTCGCTCATCATCCTCTGTCTGGAACTTGAGCATTGGCTGAGACTGGTTCTCTGCGAGCCACATGGCCTTCAGGTTGAGGTTTGTCAGGGAAAAAGGCAAGTTTTGCAATCTGGATGAAAGCAAGGATGAGACAGACAGAAGATCTTAAGGTGGATCGATTATGTTTTTCCTTCTTTCCAGTGAAAACATTCAGAACAACACATCGGTTGAGAGGCCGTCCTTGTGAAGCCAATCAGAAGAATTTCTTTCAATAGGTCTGTCCGAGCCAATAAGACAACAGCATGCACGGGAGGCCCACTTCTCTGAGGGATAAGTAACTATTTGCACTTTGCATAATGCGATCTGCAGGACCAATCTCACCCAACAATAATAAAAAAAAAAAAATCTAAATCTATGCAAAAGCATGACCGAATTCTTGTTTATTTTTCCTCTAAAATATTCTTAAAATATCTTGTAACTATTTATTTTATTTTCTGTATATTTTTTACAAGTTCTGTTTTTACAGCACCGAACAGGAGTGGCCCTCCAGTTTCATTGACAATAAAAAAATTATATTCTATTCTCTAAAGAATCATAACCTGTGGTTTTCGATTTCATTACAAAGGCGAAAGTGCAGGAGCAACAAACTTTTTTCATCTTTTTTGGCACAGACATTCTCTTTAGGTCTTCGACCTTTGATGTAAAAGCTGCTGTGTATTATTAACGATCCACGGTGTCAAGCGAGGGTACCTGTTTCCAGCCACATCCAGAACATGCAGCTCCGTGGCATCTGCAAGCTCAGCAGGCAGTTTGCCCAGGCGATTGTCCCTCAGCGAGAGGACGTTGAGGCTGGCACAGCCGCCCAGCTCTTTGGGCACGCCGCCCACCCGGTTGCGGTCTACATTCAGGTTGGTCAGCTTCTTCAGCTTGCCCAGCGAGCGAGGAAGTGACTTTGAGGGTGAGAGAGAGGCGGAAGGCATTAATAATCAGTGGAACCAATGATCAAACGTAATTATTGTTAATGGGACTTGGATATTAATGGGTGTGCATGAACCCCAAGTAGATCAATGCACGGTTTGAGGAAGCAGTTTATAGTGTGCGCCCCTACCTGTAAAAGGTTCTCCGTCAGGACGAGTTCTGTGAGGTTTTCACACTCGCCTACTGAATCAGTCAGGTGGGTCAGTCTGTTCTGGTCCACCTTCAGGATGGACAGCTGTTTCAGAGACCCTGGAGACGAATCACAATGACACTTGGTATCCACCGTCACACACGTCATCACATTGTTTCATATTCGGTTGCACTGTTTGTTGTTGTGTGTGAACGTGTGTGACATTGAGGAGCGGCTTTGTGTGGGATTTAGGGGTCCTGTGTTTGTGCACACGCGCGCGCGCACACACAGAAAGAGAGATTGTGGGAACTCATCTAACAGCGGCTGCAGTGGACGGGTTTCACTGTTTTTAATCAGTCTGAGTTCACTGCTGCAAAATTATTTGGATTCTTTCCACAGGAAGTTGTTGAAGGCACAGCAGCAGCACAGACAAACACGGACTGCCCACACTGAAGCACATTCATTCATATTAGTTGAGGCATGTGTCTTCACTGGCACTATTTTTCCAGTAGGGGGCAGCGCCGTTCTTGTTTAAGAGCATACAGAGGGCCCACTCCCTGTGTTTACTTAATCAATGTGGCTTCATGATTAGGTGCAAAACTTTCACTGAGGAGATAAAATACATTTTGTTTACAGGATGCACAAGTGTAAATTACTGAGCCATGCAAACCAATGCAGGATGTTACCAACATCTGCACGTCACCGTTTCCCTCCTTCCCCTGGTGTTTCTCACCTATGCTGTCCGGGACGACCTCCAGCAGGTTCTGTGTGAGCAGCAGGTCTGTGAGAGCCAGGAGGCCGCTCAGCTCTGAGGGAAGCTCCTCCAGACGATTCTCTGACACATCCAGACACACCAATCTCCGAAGGTTTCCCAGCTCCTACACACACACACAAATTACCACTTACAGCAAGCTATAGAAGCACAATACAATTATTATTTTCACAGCAAACACAAAGAGAAGAAATCTGCTAGTGGGAGTGAATTCTGCATGAATGCAGACTTGAATTAAAAAATAATAATAGAAAAATAAGAAAGCTCTACTTACTGATGGTAATGAGGACAGTTGGTTACGGTCTAGCCACAGCTCCCTTAGATTGGGGAGAGCACCGAGAGTATCCGGCTAAAGAAACAGAAAAGGTGAGAAAATAGAGAGAACTTGTTAAAGAAAAGCGACTGGTTATATATTTTGGGTCAAAATCTAATTTGTATTCAAACAGCCCATTGTGTTAGAATCACGCTTCATTGGAAAACTAAGACGAGCAGAGGAAACAGAAATCATGTGACATCTGTGCATGAGGGTTTCAGATGACTACATGAAAGATCTGATGTCACAGACTTCAGCTTCAGATGCTTGAAGCTGAAATCAGCACTGACTTAGCAGGACTCCCACTGGATCACAATTTCCAGTTAAATCAGCACCAGATGTGCTTTCTTATCATCTCTCTCCCCCGACAGCTGACACACACACACACACACACACACACACACACACACACACTCCCACGTCCTCTCGCTCACAGTGCTGTCTTCTTCTTGTCATCTCGTAGGCTGCCAAGAAAGTGCCCTACCTCTGAATATTTGTTTTTGTCTGTGCTGGCCACATCACAGGGCAGCAGTGTAAACACTGCGGCCTTAAACTCCCTCTCAGCTCTTCCTGGGGAACACCTCGCTGTTCCCCAGGAAGAGCTAAAATGCATAATCTTTCCAGCTAGTCTTCAGTTTACTCTCTGATCACACATGCCCAAAAGTACCTTTACAACACATAGCATCCAGAAGATGCCTTCTACTGGCTCCTTTGGATGCAACCACCCAAACCAGAAGAGGACTATCTACTCCTTGAATTAGAGGCTTAAATAAAACTTATTGTGCTTTTCCTTATTTTACATTTACAAATGGTAAATGACGTCAGTAAATGCACAGTAAAAGCTCGTGATCTCACAGAGCAAGGGCATTCGAAATATGGTCAATTCAGAGATACAGCTATTGCTGTGAGCGCAGAAGCCCCACCCACCTGCTGTCTGAACCCTCTCTTTGCAAGGGGCAGCCAATCAGAAGAAAGGTTGCCAAAGGGAGCTAAACCAACTCAATGCATACAGAGGACGAGCCGAGGGGCTGTTCAAAGATCCAGTATATGACGAAAAAAGATTCTTTTTTTTTTTAGCTGGGGATCATTCAACACTATGATAGGCGGGTCCAAGAATAAAAATATGTAGCTGGAAATGTTCATAATAAGTCTCGTGTAAATATGAGTGGAATTGTTTCCATGGTGCATCAGTCTACTGAAGCAGAAATTCCAGGATTGTGACGACTCTGGTCTGACAGCATTTTATCAAAACTGCTTTCATGTTGTTTTTAATCTGCTGTAGGCAAATTAATCATTTCCGATCAGAACTAAATATTCACTCTTCAGACTTTTGTTAAAGCTTCAAAAACCCATGTCTGGAAGAAAAAAAGTCTCAAGTCTCTTAAAATGAGCTCAAATTGAAACTATGCAGGTAAAGTTTCATTATGATCGTTTACTCTGTCCTACAGAGACAGGTGGGCGTTCCCGGGCTAAAACCAGCACTCGCTCTGCGTTACAGCGCAGCCAGGTCTTCACTTCTTTCAGACTGCTTCAGCTGTGGCTGTTGAAGCAGACATGTGGTCTGGATCATTTGTGACACGTGTCACTTTGAGAGTGTGCGGGTGTGATGCACTGCTTGTGCAAATATGAAAAATATTTTAAAGACAAGCATGGTTGCTATCTGAGCACACTCACATTAAAGGGGACGAGATTCTGACTTACCAAAACTTCCAGTTCATTGCTGCCCAGGTCCAGCTGTTCCAGTTTCACGAGGAAAGACAGCGACCTGCAACAAAGAGATTGCGTCACACAAGTATGTGCGCTGAAGGAACAAAGAGCTGCGACTTGAACAGGTAACAGCATGACATTCATTCACATAGAGTGTTTGTAGACCTGCTGTTACAACTAAGTCGTGGTTGCTTGTCACAGGAGGCAAAAGTAACAGAGGCAGCAGTGACAAACATCTCAGTGACGATGGTGGAGAGTTTATATGCCACGTGTAGCCTGAGCAGAGATGAAACTTACGTGGGCAGAGTCTTCAACAGGTTCTCCCTGAGCTCCAACGTCACCAGGTTGGCTAGGCTATAAAAGTGGGAATGGCAGAGAAAACAAGGTAAATAAATGTTTAACATTTTTTTAAAAAAGAAAAGAAAAAGAGGGGGCAGGAGTTGGCAGGTGAGAAGAAAGGATGGGGGAGGAAGAGAAACGAGAGGAGAGGCAGGCTGCTTAGTCAGATGGCCGGTCTGCTCGTCTGAGCTGCCTGGCATGATGAGGGACTCTTCCATCTGTCTCAGAGCAGCAGTGGCCCACAGCCTGGAGACCAGCCTCCTCACAGCACATCGGTACTTTTAGAGAACCTGCACGGACTCTTTATCCGTGCACATGTGTAAAACTCAGTGCCCACAGGCTAAATGCCCCTTTGCTGAATTTAAGCACTCAAGTTCTCAACCTTGGGCCTGTGAATGGTTGCTGAGGTGTGCACAGCAGCAGGTGCACCCTCAGCTATTGACACAAAACAAGGGTATCTGATGCTCAAGACAGATGATCTGCAGAGAGGTAGGAGACCCTTTTAAGAAGTTTAAAAAGAGGGCTCTGTAATCTCAAAGAAACATGTTTTTTTGTATCAATTCTTGCACATC
>VOQJ01033422.1:0-10382 GCA_015052665.1 Apistogramma diplotaenia | reverse complement strand
GTTGTGTGATCATCGCAGTAGCGGCGTCTCGTTAGAGGGTGCAGCTGCATGAGATAACTGACGACTGTAGACAAACACAGACTAAACTAACGGCCGACCGAACGCTGGGTGAAAAGGCATCTGTTACTGTATCTGCTTGTTAGACCTGCAAAGAAACGTTTCACATCATCCGTCCCATAAACACGACTTCACTTCATCAGCGTTTACAGGGCGACACACGTTAACATGTGCAAGTGGGTTCAGGTCACAGCTCTGAAACACGAACCTTCTTCTTTTCCAGCCAATCTGCTGTTATCTTCGTTTTGTTCTTTGGGTCATTGTCGTATTAAATGCGCGGCCTCGCCTGAGCTTGAGGTGATGGACTCTGTTCTGTTCTGTTTTTTATCCAAAAGTTCCTTTTTCCCATCATGTGTCTGAATAAATGGAGAAAATTGTTGTCTTTTTGGAGAACTCTGGATTCTTTTCAGGTGTCCTTCCATTAACACCATTTTTATTCTGTGCTTTTCTTATATTAGGCACATGAACACAGATTTTTAGCAGCTCTGTGTGAGCTGAAGGATTTTTTTTCTTTTGCCTCTGGGTTATTTTCACCTCTTTCAGGACTGCACATTGTGGTCTTGGCATGGTCTTCGCAGGACACCAGCTCTTAGGGAGAGTAATAACATCCTGAAGTGCCTCCATTTATAGTTATTTTGTCATATTGTGTATTGATGAATAGAAAAGTACTTTTTGTCGTCATTTCCATCTTTGTGCACCTGTATAACACGTCTTATAAGATCCTGTAAAAGACTGGTTGTTCACCCCGACCAGTCTTTATTAAAAGCAGACTTCAATAACCATATTTTGTATGCCATTAGTCAGGGGGAGGGGCACGTCTACCACCCACACTCCCAATCTCATAATTGCAACACATGGCTCTAAGCAGCCATTAGAAGAGTCATTAGCATAGAGGTTACTTTCTCCAGCCTGCGCTGTGTGATTGCTCTGTGTTTTCAATACAAAACATGAAAAGTACAACTAATTCTGTGTCATTTGTTCTGTCAGATTGTTTGTAATTGTGACTCAGTTTAAGGCCCCATTTTATGACTAATGAAAATGATCTGTGTTTTCCTCCATGCAGAAAAATATGAATCAGGAAGTACAGCGAGTACTAGTATGAGTAGCAGTGAAAGCTGGTCAGTTGTGCTTCTCTCACACACACAGCACCCCACCCGGAGACAGTTTTGCATTATACTGACGACACTCCAGACCGAACGTAGATTAGCTGCAGGTTCCCTGAAGATTTTTTCTTTTCAGGAAATGAAACCAATTTATGTTCAGCAGAATGAATTTCGTTCGTCCCCGCGAAGCCTCACATCCAGAAGGACACGTTACATTATCAGAGGGGTTTCTCTGCATTTCTGCACTGAGAGAACGACTTGCTAATCGAGTCAGCCGTACTGTTTCATACTCAAACTTTTTCAAGGTCGGGGTCATGGGCTGCAGCCGGTTCCAGCACGCTCTGGGCACATGGGGAGCAAATACAGTGGCCCTCCATATTGGGAGAAACCAGGTAACGGACTTGCCCACTTGGCATCATGCAAACTCCAAACAGGAGCGCCTGGCTTCAGAGTGAGGTCTGAGCAGCCATTAGGACACTGTTCTGCCACAGACGTTATCAGTTATAGCACTCTCAAGTCCAATAGATAATTTAGTCCTCCCAGCAGGAATATTATTAAAATACTGCAGTGATTTGTGTCCTGGTCTCTGCCATGTCCTTAACACACACACACACACGCACACACACACTTATTGGAGCGAAACAGACAGGGCCATGCAGGTAAAAACACTGGAAACATGATAAAAGAAAAGTAAGGACATGGCAGAGATCAGGACACAAATCACTGCAATATTTTAATAACATTCCTGCTGGGAGGACTAAATTATCTATTGGGTTTAAGAGTGCTATTAAAATACTGCAGTTCTGCTGAACTTCATGTTTTTTTAGGTCTTAATGCTTAGTATATCTCTTCTACAGTGTTTCTATAGGACATAAATATAGCTTGGGTGGTATCTTTTAATGTCTAGTTAATAGTCATAAAAAATGTAACGCAGTAGCAAATGGAACATGCAAGTATCCAGATTCACTGCTGCGGTGGATTCCATTCATCACGGCCACATACCTCGTATGCTTTGTTTGACTTTCACAACCTGATGAAGTGTTATACCCAACAAGCCCCTGGCTGATCTCCCTACTGCCTAATGGCCTACTCTAATGGCTGTTTGTCTTGTTTCGTGGTAATTGGGGGGCAACTGACACTGCAGCAAAGTCTCTGCTATCCTTTTTTACTACTGAGATTCCTCTGCTGGCCCCCTCTGGGTCCTGTGCTTTGTAGGTGCCAGTTTCTTCTCTAATGATATCATAATTGCTGTTTTCCCACACAGTGGACAATGGCTGCCAAGCCTGAAGGTGGCCCAGAAAATGAGCTGGAGATCAAACCAGGGACACCATGATGATGAAGATAGTGTAGATGCACAAAAATAAAAAACATACACATCAAAGCAGAGTGCATTTCAGTCCCTCTTCAATACTGATGTCTCCCTCATTCTTTTTCTACCAGCCAGACCTTATGGTTACCCACAATACATCATTAGTTTGAAAAAAATGCAAATGCATCTTCCCCTGTGTCAGTCAATGTCAATGCATTCAATGCGTGTGTGTATGTGTGTCCTTGAACAGAGTGCAAGAACACGAGATATTAACCTGAGCCGTGCATCGATCCACACTGTTAGCCTGAGGTCCAGACACACACTTACATACATGTTCCAAGATGAACTAACAACATTTTTCATATTTCACACTCCATTCTTGAAATATCTCTTTCTACAATTAAAAAGAAAGAGCAGCTCCTCTCGTCTCAGCACACTCAGAGGAGTGAGATAGCACAGCCAGGGCTGTTTGAACAATCATTTCTCAGTCCAGCTGAATTCATGCTGACGCTCCAGTTTGCTCAGTTTGCTTTCTGAAAACTCCCCTCTTCCTCTTTTTAATCCTCTGAGGGGGAGCGAGAAAGAGAGGGGGGAGAGGAAGAAGGAGAGACCAGCATTGAATGCTGACAGGGACATAACTTGCCTACCCTGCATACCTTGTTTACAGTCTCCCTCCCTGCTGCTATACTCTCTTCTCTCAATGGAGCCATAAAAAACAAATAGGGGCTTTTAGAGAAATTGCCTGTGCACTGAAGATTAATAACAGTTGCACAAGTTCACCCAAGAAAGTCTCCAGAAGCAAGAACGATATTGGAGGATTAAAAGTGCCACATCCCTAAATTGGAATGATTCAGTGCTCGGGCCGCTCTCTAACCAGCTTATTGAGAGTCAGGGCTTTGGTCTACCTGCCAGACAAAGAGCATCATTAAGTATTTACTTCTGGATGAGTGTCCACTGCATGATGAGCTGAGGGTGGTATCGATCCAGCGTGTCTAAGATTGAAGTGGCCTGGGAGTTGTGGCAGGAGCACAGAAAAGGCAGGTCACCCTGTTTGAGGGTAGGTCAGCTTTTTAATGTTTGCAGGAGAGTAGTTTAAAAAGAAGCAATGGGAGCACCAATTTGACCCACTGACATCAGTAATATTGCAGATCTTTTGGCTGGTTGTGGGACCTATTCATTATATGTTTAATGTGCATTACCCCTTCACACTGAAGACTGCTGATTACCCCACCCACTAGAAAGAGTGTTCATCAGGAGGAAATCAAAGATCTTTGATGAACCTGCAGCTTGTCATCAGCAAAGCTGAGGAGCTGAGGCAAACACACAGCTCCCTGCATCAGTAGGAATGAAGTGTGGCAGGTGAGGCTGGAGAGGATTACTATTGTAGAGAAACCGCCATGATCATGATCCACCCTTGTTGAAGAACAATATTTTTGAGTTTCAAGCAAGATCAAGTAGCCTAATTTCCTGTAATAGTGCTATTTTTATACCACGATATATGACAACCTTCTAATATGGGGGTGGGGGGTTTACAATCAATTTAATCCTTCTCGCAAATAGTCAGGTACCCTGTACTGATTAACTACGACACTTTGATCTGCATATTTTCAGCAGCGCCCGAGAGTTTCTATGGGAACGAGGAGGCGCACACGTCTCCACAGCAACCGGATCTAAGCGTCTCAGAAGTTCAGATAGCAACCACTACAGAACGCAACAGGCGTCAAGTTTTAGAGCCGCGTAAATAATCAGTAATTTGAGCAAAATTGCTCTCCAGTAATTTGAACGTCCACCAGTTTGAAAGATAAGATTTGTGAGCATGTCGAAGAAGAAGAAGAAGACGGAGTTGAACGCAGAAGGCTTCACCGTAAAGGCCACTTTGAGGAACGCAGTGGTGAGTGAAGTTTTTTTTTGTCAGTTAGCGCTAGCTAACATAGCCGTGTGGAGCGTCCGTGTAGACGTTTCTGGAAGCGCCGACTGTCACCCTGGAAGCCCACACGCACATATGAATGTGGTAGTTGATGGAAAAGGAGGGCTGCAGGATTCACGGTTTGGATTTTTAAAACCATTTTGTCAGAGGAGTGCCAAGCCTATTTCAGAGACATTTGGAGAGTTGGCTGCAATAATAATAATGGCTTTCAGCTGGTAACACTGACTGCCATTATCACTGTAACATTACCTGCTACAAGTAGAAAGACGTGACAGCTGAAATGAATATATCACCTCACTGGCTTGTTGAATCTCCTCTTTTTGTTATTGGCTTATACTACTTTCTTTACATTATATCATAATTGGACTGGTACTTATACAGTATAGTGCTTTTCTACTGTAACTGCGCACTCAGAGCAGTTTTTACTACAAGCCTCGTTCACGCAGCGCTTTGATTCTGTGCTTTTAGGTGCTATGGCTAACATTCACACCCACACACTGATGTGTGCAGCTTGGCGTTCAGTATCTTGTTCAACTAGGAGCCAGGGATCAAACCACTGATCATCTGATGAGTGGAGAACCCACCCTACCTCCTGACAAATGCATGTCTGTCCCAGACAAATGGTTAAATAGGGCCTGCTTTGAAATGGATGTGGACACATTTCAACCACTTTAAAGCTGTTTTTTTTCCATCTGTCAGTGCCCATGGCTGTCTGGGATTTTGATAATGGACATAGTGTGTGGGAAAAGAAAACACATTTTCAAGTAGCGCGTGTAATTCCAGCTGAGATCATAAGATTGAAAGATTTAACTATGTAAGCTGTCATTCACAATTTTTTAGATGCTCCTGTCTGCTTCTTTCTCATACACACATACACATGAACAACAGATAACATCGACAACCTGGCAGCAAATTCTTCTGTTCCTCTGTTTGATTTTCAGAATAACTCCCCTGGGATACTAATAGCAGTTGAGCAATGTTCTTTACCCTCACGTTTTCAAAATAAAAGCCTTCAGTTATTTATTGGATGCAATCAAGATGCTTTAATGCTGTGAAGATTTCTTTAAAAAAAAAGAAAGAAAGAAAAGGTTTTCCCAGTTCATTCTGGACAGTGAACACAATGTGCAGAAATATCTGATTTTAAAATAAAAGCCCTCAGTTACAGGAATTTATCAGCTTGCTTTAAGGTGCTTTTAAAAAACTATCAACTGCTATCTCAGCTTTTTTGGCCAACCTATTTACCTCCAACTTTTAGCAGCAAGCCACAGATCAAGCATGGCAACAGCAACAATCCCACCGTCATTTCTCCAGAAACTGCATAGGCTAGTTATTTTTTGCTTTGGGAGCAGAGCAAAAAATCTCAGTGCACGAAATAGCCCAAAGAGATGAGGTAGCAATGGGAAAAAGCAGAAGGCCTGAACAAACTCTCTTCAGCCATTATTCTACTGTATCTGTCTTCTATATGTGTCTGTGTGTGTGTGTGTGTGTGTGTGTGTGCGCCTAACTTTTGGTCAGACAAGCTTGAGTGGGTTTCACACAAATATGGAGATTTGAGAACTCTAAAATTATCCAATAACTTTTATGGACTAAAATGACACTTATAAAGCCCATTCCAAAGCTATAAGGCAATGATTAGACGCTATGAAACTCAGAAACCGTGTGCTAAGAAAAATGCAAATGATGTTTTTTATAACAGCATTTTCTTTTTATGGACCAACGTGCTTATGGGATGGTTGGAGTTGTGTGCAGCGCGTGGTCTGAGCCTGAAAGCTTGTAGTTTGGTTTTTGATAGCCTTTGCTACAAATAGAAAAGAAACGGCACTTATTTTTGTACTGCCTGTTGTTTTGCACTGGGACAAACAAGAAGCCTCCGTTTCTCCGTTTCCTCGCTGAAGTACCTGTTTGGGACCTCGAGTGTGGTTAAGCTGCTGAAGGGCTCGACTAATTTCCAAAGAAAGACTTTCTTCCTCTCATTTACTGCAAATGAAGATGGATCAGGAACGTGTAATAGGTTGTATGGCAGTGGACATTAGTCTTTATTGACTTCATGGACTTCATTGATTGGTCGGTAAAACGAGCTTTTGTCTGGGCAAAATAGATTATTTAAAATCAGCACTAATTGTATTTGGGTTGAACTTCTGACTCGAGCAGAACTGTAGATCATTTTACTTTTAAAAAATTGTCGTTTTTCACCAGCAAGTTTACTAGAATCTTTTTAACCAATCACTGGAAAAGCTACTGTGTCTGCTTTTCTTTGTTTTAGAGAGAGGAAGGCAGAGCCTGTGATGGCTCACATGGAACATTTAAAGGAGACCTTTTATGCCTTTCCTTTTATTTCTTCTTTTTTTCTATTTTTACTTATACTGAAGTCGGGGTTTGCGCCTGTTAGCAAACCGTGTGAGCTTCAGACTGCTCGCAATGCTTGATTTTAGACAGTTTTATCTGCTCTTCGCTTTGTATTATGTCAGTGAGTGTAGATATCCTAATAGGCCCATCCTGCTCAGGCCCTCCGTTTGTAAGAGGCAGTCGGTCTAAAGGAAGATGGTCAAGGGTGAAGGCTTGTTTCAAACAGAGGGTAAACTGAGGCGCTGCTCCAAGCTCCAGTACAAGATAACTAATGATTATTTTAAAGGGTGAGTCATGCAAAGTTACTGCAGTAGAGTCCAAGAATGAAAATCTAGAGCTAGAATGAGCCTAATAGGTCTCCTTTAAACACAAGCAGTGGTGTCATAGTCACACATCATCAGATTACTTAAATGTAGCTTTAATAAAAGTTGATCCAGTTCAGCAACGAAAGTCTCCAGAGTCAGAGACGAGGCTGGAAGATGAAAAGCACCACATCCCTAAACTGGGATGGTTCAGTGTCCAGGCTGCACTTTAACCAGCTTGTTAAAAGTCGGGGCCTTGGCGCACCTGCCGGACAAAGAGGATCATCGAAGGTGGGGTGTAAGTTTGTAGAATCCAGCAGGAGGGAAGTTAAATTTTTGAAAGCCAACTGCTAAACAGCCTTCCCGAACAGGCCACTGCAGGTTTAAGTGTTTGAGCTCCGCAGAGAAACACAGCTTCTGCTTTTGCAGACCGGCTGGTGAAGACCCGACCCTCTCCTGACACACTTCAGGAGCTTCAGCTCAGTCACTGTAAACAGTTTGTGTTGTGTGGAAAACACCATAAACAGGTTTTGTTGTCCGCTTCAATCAGCTATTTTTCTGTGTTCCAGCTGTTTTCATGTAACCTTATTATTTGTTGTGCTGTTAGTTCAGGCGTTTGACCAACAACCACAAAATCCACGAAATGGCTCACTATTTGTCTCCTTCCACATGGAGGTGGGGACTTACTATTAAACATGTGAACTTAATTAGTTGCTGCGTTCAGCCTTCATATTTAGATTTTTGAGATGCACGTCTGCAGACTGATGTGCCTGTGAGAACGCTCTTTTTTAGAGCAGTTCTTCCTGTATGTAAGGAGCATAGTGTTGGATTGTTCACGTACTGCTCTTACAGTAATTGGCACAGAGGCAGCGGCAGCTGGTTAGAGACAATGCGTGTCAGAGGCAACCACATTGTTTATGTTTTTGCTTTAATATGACAGTTTGAGGCATTCTTTTGCCCAATCGCTCTGGCAATTATCCTTAACTTATTTCCTAGACAGCACCAAGCTCTTGATTAGAATTCCTTTCTTAAATAGTGCTTAAAAAAATAAAATGATTTCTGTATTTAAAAGCAGGCTTCTCAACAGCGCACAAAATGATCAAGCATAACCCATTGAGGCATGGACTCCACTAGACCTCTGAAGGCGTGCTGTGGTATCTGGCGCTAAATGTTAGCAACAGATCCTTTAAGTCCCGACTCGTTTGTCCAGCGCATCCCACTGGTGTTCTATTAGATTGAGATCAGGAGAATTTGGAGGCCAAGTCAACATCTCAAAGTCATTGATGTGCTCCTTAAACCACTTCTGAACCATTTTTTGCTTTGTGGCAGGGTGCATTGTCCTGCTGAAAGATGGTACAGCCATCAGGGATGGCTGCAACGCTTAGGTAGGTGCTACATGTCAAAATAACATCCAGATGGATGGCAGGACCCGAGGTTTCCTGGCAGAACATTACCCAGCCCCACGTGCGCGAGTGAACTGCGACTGGCCACGACCCTGTCTCTAGTTCACCACGGTTCCTTCCTTGGACCACTTTTGATAGATACTCACCACTGCAGACTGGGAACACTGGAGATGCTCTGACCCAGTTATCTAGCCATCACAATTTGGCTTTTGTCAAACTCACTCACATCCTTACCTTTGACCATTTTTCCTGCTTCTCACACGTTAACTTTGAGGACAAAATGTTCACTTGCTCCCTAATATATCCCATATTTTGAGCACTGCACTGGAAAGTGAGCCATCCCTGGTTTAGGTCAGAGTTTTTTAGCTCTCACATACGCACCTTTTTTTATATTGTTAAAATGTTGGCTGCTTAGGCCCAAGACATTTTGCCTATAACCCTGTATGTGATGACTAGTAGCAGAACAGCCACAGTTGTGATAACAATGACACACACTTGAAACTGCAGCCGTACTTGCCTTTTATTTTTCTGTAGCTGCGACTGCCTTGAGATGCAAAAGAGGCAGTGTAGAGCTATCATTGACTCCCTCTTCCTTTCTTGAAGGTCATAAACAAATCTCTTGTCAAGAGCTTTCATGAGGAAGGCTCCTGCAAAGCCCTTTAATATTCACCATCTCCCCAGAGGATCTGCTGTGTCTGGAACATGAATGATACGCGCACACTGCCATACCACTGGCTAAATCCTCAACAAAAACCATTACATTTTTCAGGGGCTTGCTCGTGTCTGTTTTTTTTTTTGTCTCCTGTGGTCACGGACGTTTCACTCCAGAGAGGGCAGCTTTCTGGAGAACTGTGATTTGTAGGTAACGACATGGCCATTTCAAGCCTTGAAAGGGTATAGGGACTTGAAGCATAGGCTTATTATGCTTTAAAGTATTTGTGGTTATAGAAATTGAATCAATAGCACAGGCCCCTGAAACCCTTCCTCCCCCCTTTTTGTTCTAGTGATTCATCCTCAAGCATTTAAAGAGAAACAAGATCCACTTTACATTCTGGTGGGAGGTCGTCATCGCGTGTTTCATACAGAGAGGGGGAACAAAGCTGTTATTTTCTGTGTCAGATGCTTATTCTGGCTAGATGACAAACAGTTTGGCACGACTGCAAACACCTGCACAGAGCTGTAAAATGAATGGCTGCGACCAAAACAATTGCACCCAAGAAATGGTGTGAGTGACAGACACATCAAAGTATTTAGATATAATCATATGGAAATGTTTTTGGCTAATTCAATAAGTGAAACGCTTGATATACAGTAACTAGTAATTTAATTACTTAAATGTAACTACTTAAAAAAAGGCAATCTCAGCATTGCACAAGAAGGCCTTTCAGTTATGTATCTTTAGATGTAATATGGTCATAAAATAGAAATAAAGCATAAAAAAACTAGAGATGCGCCGATCCGATATTCAGTATCGGTATCGGTCCGATCCGGACCTAAATTACGGTATCGGGTATCGAAAAATAATAAGAAAATGAAATCCGATCCATTAAACGTCGTTTAGCTGCTTTACAGAGCTCCGGCTTCTTCTTCTTCGTGTGGGTTTAACCAAGAAACCAGCTTAGTGCTGCGTTACCGCCACCTACTGGAATAGAGTGGGGCTCAGAAGTTAGAAAAACCCTCAGCTCTCGTTGCTGTGACAGAAGTGGATTATCGCTGTCATGTGTTTCCACGCCTCCGCCGCTCTCCTCTCTACCGTCTCTGTGAGTTTACTGTTCAGAGTTTCAGCTGTTTTTTCTCTACTTCAGGTTGCTATGACCGCAGGTTGCTAGCTAGCGCCGGTGTTAGCATTAGCGATCGTCTGGAAGGACCCTTCCCCGTTAAATATTCTTTATACTTTAATCCCTGATTGGTGGCTAAATATAGACCTGCAGTAGA
>VOQJ01033419.1:0-17949 GCA_015052665.1 Apistogramma diplotaenia | reverse complement strand
CTGTGTGCAGAATTATTAGGCAAGTGAGTATTTTGATCACATCATCCTTTTCATACATGTTGTCCTACTCCAAGCTGTACAGGCTTGAAAGCCAACTACCAATTAAGTAAATCAGGTGATGTGCATCTCTGTAATGAGAAGGGGTGTGGCCCAATGACATCAACACCTTATATAAGGTGTGCATAATTATTAGGCAACTTCCTTTCCTTTGGCAAAATGGGCCAGAAGAGAGATTTGACGGACTCTGAAAAGTCAAGAATTGTGAGATGTCTTGCAGAGGGATGCAGCAGTCTTGAAATTGCCAAACTTTTGAAGCGGGATCACCGAACAATCAAGCGTTTTGTGACAAATAGCCAACAGGGTCGCAGGAAGCGTGTTGAAAAGAAAAGGCGCAAAATAACAGCCCATGAACTGAGGAAAATCAAGCGTGAAGTTGCCAAGATGCCATTTGCCACCAGTTCTACCATATTTCAGAGCTGCAACGTTACTGGAGTATCAAAAAGCACAAGGTGTGCAGTACTCAGGGACATGGCCAAGGTAAGGAAGGCTGAAAAACGACCACCTTTGAACAAGAATCATAAGCTAAAACGTCTAGACTGGGCCAAGAAATATCTTAAGACTGATTTTTCTAAAGTTTTATGGACTGATGAAATGAGAGTCACTCTTGATGGACCTGATGGATGGGCCCGAGGCTGGATCAGTAAAGGGCAGAGAGCTCCAATTCGACTCAGACGCCAGCAAGGTGGAGGTGGGGTACTGTTATGGGCTGGTATAATCCAAAATGAACTTGTGGGACCTTTTCGGGTTGAGGATGGAGTGAAGATCAACTCCCAGACCTACTGCCAGTTTCTGGAAGACACCTTCTTCAAGCAGTGGTACAGGAAGAAGTCGGTATCGTTCAAGAAAAACATGATTTTCATGCAGGACAATGCCCCATCACATGCATCCAAATACTCCACAGCGTGGCTGGCCAGTAAAGGTCTAAAAGAAGGAAAAATAATGACATGGCCCCCTTGTTCACCTGATCTGAACCCCATAGAGAACCTGTGGTCCATCATAAAACGTGAGATCTACAGGGAGGGAAAACAGTACACCTCTCTGAACAGTGTCTGGGAGGCTGTAGTGGCTGCTGCACGCCATGTTGATCGTAAACAGATCAAGCAACTGACAGAATCTATGGATGGAAGACTCCTGAGTGTCATCATGAAGAAAGGTGGCTATATTGGTCACTAATTTGTTTTTGGGTTTTGATTTTGAATGTCAGAAGTGTTTATTTCTACATTTTGTGTTGTTATATTGGTTTACCTGGTGAAAATAAACAAGTGAGATGGGTATATATTTGTCTTTTATTAGGTTGCCTAATAATTCTGCACAGTAATATTTGCCTGCATAAACAGATATCCTCCTAAGATAGCCTACTCTATAAAAAAACACTCCAACTTTCTAACATATTAAACTTTGATATTTATGAGTCTTTTGGGTTGATTGAGTACATAGTTTTTGTTCAATAATAAAAATAATCCTCTCAAATACAACTTGCCTAATAATTCTGCACACAGTGTATGTGTGCACATGTGTCTGCATTCGTGTGTGTGTGTGTCTGTGTGAGCCCATCTGACAAATGAGGATGTACCTGAGCTCAGTGTTTGTTTGTTTATGTTGTTGTTGTCACCCCCATTCAGTTCTAATGACTGGCCATTTTTGACTGGGAGCACCAAGAGTGGACAAATGTTGAAGAAAACACACAGAATTGTATGCAAATGAATAAAAATTATTTATGTGTTGAAATCCTCTTTATGGTGGAAAACATGGAATCTGAGAGTTGTCTGATTTATTGCTGATCTTTCAGCAATAAAACTTTTAAATCGATCAAATTTGACCGGAACACAACACGAGGTGTGTGTGCGACACAAGTGTGCCAACACAGGCCCAGTACATAGCTTTCAGCTACCACTGCAGAATAAATAAACAGTCAAACAGGAGCAAAAAGAAGCATTGTTTAGTCAAACCATTAACATAATTTTTGTGTTTTGCTGGCCTACAAATGAGCTTAGTTACTGAAGGTTAGTTAGAATAAATTAGTAAAATAGAAAATTAGTAAAACATTTGTTGTATGAGAGTTTGACTTAGACAATGACCTCCAGCGAAAGGTGGAGTCAAAAAAACATTACAAACATTGCATATCTGTAGTTTATTAGACACAGATTTTCAACAACTGCTGGTTATTGCAGTTAAAAGAAGGTGTGTGTGTGTGTGTGTGTGTGTGTGTGTGTGTGTGTGTGTGTGCGTGTGTGAATGCTAGTAAGGTGCATGTAAGGACATAGTAGCAGCACAGCAGTAAGCTTGTGGCTACCAAGGTTAACATCTAAGTGTTTCTGAGTGGTGCCTCTACAGACGTGCCGAGCAAATAAGTCTGCATTCAACTAGCTGCAGATACAGAATGAAACATTTTTATGGTGCTCAGAAATTGATTTTCATCGATGTAAAAATATATTTTTGAGAGGACTGCCCAGCATTGCAAGCTGACCTACACCCAATTAAACATAAGCTGATGTGTGTGTGTGTTTCTAGCTGCTTCTTAAGGCAATCCCAGACATGTATACGTAGACACACATGCACACTTCGCTCAAGCACAAAATTGATGCTGTTCTACCTCTGCCCGAGTCCAGTCGATGCTGATTTGATTCCTGAATTCATTACAGGTGACTTTCTGGCAGCTTCGCTGCCAAGTGTGTGTATATATATTTTTCATTCTGCAGCTTGAATTTCAAGTCTCAGCACATGTATTCAAGCACGAGCACAATCTGTTTTTGATTATATGTATTCCCTGTAGGCCGTGTGTTCTATGCTCTATATGGAAGCATTTAATCCATATGGCAACTTGAAGTCTATATTTAATAAGATAGTGGGCCTTTTTAATTAGGGGTCATATCATGCTTGAGTGTGATCCACAGCTGATCTGCTCTCTGTAATTTTTTTACTTTAAAAGGGTAAAAAAATGTTACATGAAAATTTGTCAAGTATGTTGAAAAATATCACATTCCTATCACTTTCCTCCTCAAAACAGGACATGTTCAACTTGCTCTCTGATCACATGTTGTGTTTTCTCCTCTGCAGTGATGTGACTGCTCACAGGAGCACACTGGTGACTTTACTATGAACCTCAAACTTGTGCCATTAGCAAACATGATATACTGCATCAAACTGAACTGACCTTTATTGCACAGATGAACAGTACAGAACAAGCTTTCCATTTTCCTCAGTATGCACAGGGTCATGCACCGTGAATTATCTCCACGGCTGGAATGCCAGCGCTGAGAAATCGCAGTCATTTCAAACACAGCAACACGAACTGTGGTAAGCAAAATTGTGAAACTTCTCAGTTTACTTAAAATGTTTTTTTTTTCGGTCACGTCAGATGCTTTGATCATCTTATAGACCAAATATGACTGCCTGCAACTTTGTCCTCTACTCCAAACTGAAATTTGACTGAAAGAGTAGCCCCTTTGACTCAAGTGTGTCTCCAAGAGCAGGGAGTGATTCAAATATAGCAAAAACTTTATACTGTGTACACCGTTACTATTGAATGACCAAGGAAACGAGAGGCGCAAACAAAGAACACACAACTGTGGAATGACAGTAAATATACATGAAACAACCACAAACAGATGCAAGAGAACCACAAATGGATGCCAGAGCACAGACACATGAAACACAGACATTCAAACAACTTTTAAGTGACAACTGACGCAAAACTCCTCCAAAGAGATGCAAAATTTTACAGACCAACGACAAGTGGATGTAAATTCATTACAAAGAGAGAAAAAAACGATTAAAACATGCAAAACTATTACAAACAAAGACAAAACAATTAGAACGAAAAAACGACATGACACTAAGAGATGTAAAATGAGTCTCCCTTCACCACCAACAAAGGTCACGGGCTCGGATGTTTCCACTCTGTGCCCATTTTCTCTGTATTTTCAACATTCTATAGAATAGAAAAAGTGGAAACAAAAGACTAATAGGACAGATGGAAGCAAGAAGAAAAACGAATATTAATGATGTGGTGGCTGAATTCTAAGATAAGAGAGGATGAGACTATAAAGAAACACATCAAAAATCCACCCCAGGGACATTTCATGGGAAGTGAGAGGAGATTAAAAAAGAAAGAAAGAACGAATGAAAGGGGAAAGGGAATGATAGAATGGTAGGAAAGAGATTAAGAAAGTTAAGAGATTTGGAAGGTGAAGAAGAAAGCTCAGCGAGAGCACCCGTAAATCAATCTTTTTGAAGGTGTGATTCTCTAAAATGGTTTCCAGCTGCACTGATTTCTTCTGATGCCTTTGAAAGTATAACAAAATGTCAGTCAGGATTAAGAACTGGGGACATATAAGAACATAAGAATCTGTGGGCTTTGTGGCCTCAAAATTTCATTCACCGATGTTCTGAAAGACCTAGAATTTAATTGGTTAAACACACATTTGGCAGGTTGATGGCTCAAACTGTCCTGGAGTCAGTGAGAAGTAAGAAAACTGCTATTTGCTATTTGAAGTAGGCTAAGATGGAAATGTCTTCATTTCCATCTTAGCCTACGCTTTAAAACACTTCAAATGAACTTAGCAGATAGCTGTCAAAGCTTTTCTGAAGAGTCTTACCCTACACAGATGAGCATAAAGATAGAAGCTATGAATCCTCCAAATATTTCTAAATCCGTCAGTATTTTAAACCTTTGCAAAATACTATTTACTGATGCAGTTTATATTAGTATGCAACAATTGCTAGTACTCTGTCCACTCAGCAATATAAATGTACCCACTAAAAGGGATTAATGGAAGAAAAAGAAAAATGGAAAGCCTGAGGCAGGAACAAACAGAGTCAGGTCCACTGATACATTGATTGAGGACAGGCCAGCAGGAAGGACAAGTATAGATACCTAAATAGAAAGGTTTGAGATTGAGCTACAGACAAGGTGATAGAGATAAATGAATGGACAGATGGAGGGATAAATATACACAAAAAGGAAAGGCTGGATAGTGCTTTAATGATGATGTGATTGGTGCAGCTTGTATTCCAATTTGCTCTCTGTTGCTGTGATTTAATGTCAGTGATGTTTTCATTTTTTGTGTGGGTGTTATTCTGTCCTGTCATGGAGTGCACTTCGAGTTCCTGCTATTTCTTTTCTTTAAAAACATTTGAAATAACCTTCAGTGATACAGAAAACATCACTGCATCCCATCAAGAGTACCAGTAAAAATATTTCAGCAATGTTAGCAACTGGGCGCCTCAGTGTGAGGTAATATTGAACTTCGAAACAGCTTTGGAAGTTATAATAACAATCTTTAATATTTTGTGATCTTTCGTGTTCACGTGCAATCTAGTGATGTATGGCAAAATGTACTTGGTTAGACACAAAAATAATTTGCTCCTGAGGTTCTGAATCCACTTATGTTTGCCAAGATTGCTGAATTTGAATCATAAACTTTGATGTAGTGAACTTTTAAACCAAATAAGAACAACAAAATCCCTGAATATCAAATAGTTTGCCATAAAATTGAATACAGAAATGTATGTAGTGGCACATATCACCTATTATATTACCATAACTAAGCTTTGCATTTGGCTGGCTCATTCCAAGACCACACAGACTTTATATCAGGGAGCTGGCAGATGCAACTCACTGTGCTGGGTGAAGGATTAGGGCTAAGCAAACATGCTTGTGTGTAATCCTCAAAAAAAAAAAAAAAAAAACTGCTGTGCACAGGTCAAATGCTGATTGGTTGGGAACCCAACATGCTAATGTGAGCGCTGTTCAGAGGAACTACATAAACATTTACTGCACAGTCAAAAGCTGAAAATTTGCACACACTGGTTGGAAAAATGCATTGAGAAACTGAGGAGACACATAAATGGATGAATTGTTGTTACTCCAGATGGATGAATGCGCATATTCCTGGACATGTTTGCTAATCTAATCTGTCACAACCCCTCTCATTCTGACAGAGATAACAGCCAGACATCATCTGTAATAAAGACACAAAGGACGAAGAGGGGAGCTCAAGAAAGGGGAGGGGGGCAGCGGTGGGGTTGTTTGACCAAAAATGCAACCATACATACAAATCAAATGCAAAACGACACTTCAAAGTAATTCATAATGAACCTGAGTATCCTCTGAAACATGACCTCAGTTACCCTGCAGAACACAAATGCAATGCAAATGTAAAGCTGAGCACAGATAACAAATCGTGACTTAAATAACTGATACAAATAATTAATAGGAATCTATCTTTCAGTTAAATACAAACACTTGAACTTAGGGTGCTTTATCAGAGGAAGCTTCATAGGCAAGTGAGGACCATAACATTAGGACTTCATAGAGCTGGCCAAACTTAGTGACCAATAATGAAGAAAAGCCTTTAACAGTGAGGTGACTTCTAGAGTAAATGGATACCTGTCAGAAGGCAGCGCTTTATCATGCAAGCCTTCATGATGACATGTCCGGACAGAAGCTTCTCCCCTCATGTTTCAACCATCGTGTCTGACAGGCCTTTAAGAAAAGAAAAATGCTCTGGTGTGGTCAAGTAGTTTGGTTACTATGAATGATGTATGGGCACTTTGATGAAGAGCAGGGACTCCTCAGGATAATATTGCCGCCTAAATGAAGTATGTGTGTGGAAATTACATGCTGGGGTGGATTATCCAGCATCCCAATGTATGGTAGCGCTGCTTTTTTAAATTGTCATCCAGGCGTGATGCTTTTCCTCATTTACGATAAACCTCCTAAGACTAAAGAGCTGCCAACTGCACCGTCACCAAGTTAAAATTCTGTTGACAGCGTTCATGTTTGCTTCACTTTGTTCCGCATGACAAATAACTGCTTGACTCCTGCAGCAGCCTTACATGTCTCCACTGAACCCTTCTCGACTACAACACCAGTTATAATTATCCTCCCCAAATTGTGTCAGCACCTTTTCATACACAGTGCCATTTTCTAATTATCATTTAATTACACGGTCAGATCAACAAAGTCCAATTTCTTTCTTGTCAGCTAAAAAATAAACAAGACCTAACAGCTTCATAAAGCAGTCTGAAACATAAAAGTGAAGCAGCTGCCTCCCATCCCATTTCTTTTCTCCTCATTACTTGGTTATATACAATGCGCACGCTTGAGAGTAATTCAATCCTTGAAGAGGAAACCATGTCTCTTAGCACTTTAAAACCAGCTATTCAAAATGCATGGACTTTATTCTTTAGACCTTTAAAAATTCATAAAATATTTCCAAATATAATAAAATTCTAATTAAGCCTCCTGTAACCAATATTTTTCCTATTCTTAACTTGGTAATTGGTATTTTTTTTATTATGAAATGTAACTTTCTTGTTTTCTCTTGTCTGGATTATAACACTCTTATTTTGAAAAAAAGAAGATTCATTTTCCTTAACAGAAACCTTGTCTTATCCTTTATTAGTCTTCAAAGGTCATTGGAATAAAAAAAAGAGAAAAGCAGATTAATTTCTAATTAGCCTTTGTTCATTAGATTTCAGCGATAATGGGGAAAATGGTAACATGCTAATTGGAGCAATATGCTAATTAAAGGTAAACTAATATTCTCTCCCAGCATGCAGTTTTGTGGGCCCTGGAGGGAAATGTAAGGCATGGGGCACTTTGTGATTCGTAACCCTGAGTGTCAGTTTATGGAAAGTGAAAAGGTGACAAAACGCTGGTTCATAAACAAAGTGGCTGATAGAACCAAGGTGATGCTCTAGGGCTAATCTAAAAAGAGTTAAAGAAACTGGAACTTAAATTAAATTGTGTTTATTAGAATGAATTCCTCGTGTAAGTAGAAGAACAGGGTTGCATGGATGAAAAATTATGGCAATAATATGTATTCCCATGTGTATTGTGCATAAGGATAGTGTGGATTGGGTGGCAAATATGCTAAATATGTAAAACTCAAAATAATAAATTAATGCTTAGGAAAGGTTTTCTGTTTGTTTGGGGCTGGGGTAGGGTGGAGGTGGTGGTGGGGGTTGTAACTACTCTAAATGTTACAGATTATTATTAAATCAGATGCACTTTAAAGCACAGTCAATTCCTTGACCTGTTTAATAGTTTCATGAAGCATTTTAACCTCTTGACACCCAAAGATTTTTATCCTTCTGAGACCTGAGCTCCTGTTTGCAATGCATTTTTAATTTCTCAGAGTCAAGTGTAAGGTGCAGCAAAGCCAAAATATAATGTCCCCACATGTGGACACAGGGTCTCAGGAGGCTAGGCCCTCTACGAACTCTGCTGGTTTGGTTTTATTTTAGCCACATGCTAAATGATGAGGGTAATGCACAACAGTGATGCTACACACCTCAACTTAGCATTTGAACCCTGTTTTCCATATTGAGACCTGGTCTCCGTGCTTAGTTTGCGGTGCCCTGCCTTTAGTCTGTCTCGTGAATGGTTTATCTTCTGTCTCTGTATCAAGTTCACATTTCTTAGTCCTGGGTTTTGGCTGTTGTGTTTAGTCATTTCCTGTTTTACTTTGTTAGCTTTAGTCTTGTCTGCTTGTATTCAGTTTTGCTTCCCTGGTCCTGTCAGTTAGATTCTGTTCAGCTGTGCTCCCTGATTGCCCGTGTGCGCCTACATTGCCTGCCTTTTCCCTAGTTGTCTGTTTGTCGTTGTTGTGGTTATTGGCTCCCCTCCCACTGTGTGCTCTCCCTTCTGTCTGTATCCTGTGTGCTGAGATTTTTTAGTTTGCACTTGCTAAGGATTGCTGTGCTGCCAGTCTGTCTAAACATTTGCTCATTTACTCAACCAAGATCTCATAAATCATTTAAGCACGTTTTGCTGTAAAACACAAACTGACACTAAAATTACAGAAAATAAAAATATAATTGTCAAGAATCAGATCTAATGTGCCAAGAGCACTTATCAGATAAATATAAAATTGAGATTTGGGACCAGAACCAAAAGTTTAGCCATATGTTTGACTGTTACTGTATAAAGTGGATTAGCTATGATTGCTCAGCTGCTATCAATTCAGCATAAAACTCTCGACATACAGTTATATGAAAAAGAAAGTTTTCCAGAGTAAACTAAAGCAATGAAAACAATTTAAACATAGAATCCTTTTATGCTAATATTAAAAGTACTAAAACATTTATAAGGGCTGCTGACACCAATCTACTGCAGTTTATTTAGAATTTGTATTAGCCACATGCTATGAGTTTCCGATTCACCCCAGAAAAAGTGAGCATCAGAAATCAGGACTATGGGCTCTTGGTTATCATGTACTTGCTACCTATTTAAAGCATCATGAGTCAAAAATTTGAATTGGGAAGTAAATCTAGGAGGTGTGGAGTTGTTCAGGTGATTGAGGAAAACCAGGTTTAAAGGACCTCTAATTTTACACCTTGAAAGTCATAAACATATTTTTACAATAAATAACCTTTGATTAGACCACTTTGATTTAGCCCTTGACTCCACTATTATTTTATGAAAATTATTCTCATGACACAAAGTAGTTCTCCACTGATGAGAAAAGTCACCTTCATGTGTGAAAGCAATGGAATACCCTTCACCCCATTTATTTCCCATTGACCACTCCAGGAAAATCTATACACTTCAGCAGTTCTTTGAGGTGGAGCGGCATGACTTGGGATGTGGCGCAGTTGCTTACCTTACAGTGATGAGCAGAGTGAAAGATATAAAGCATGAAAAGAACAAGGAAGACAGCGAGCTATCAAAAACAGGAAAGAAAGTTGATTGCATCTCAAAGATTAATGAACATTTTATCCACCATGCAGGGAGACTGAGTTTAACGAGAGAGCAAGGCAAACTGTTATGAGTCAGGATAAAGCCTGGAAATTTAGAGATACTCTGAAAATCAGCAGGTGAAGAGATTTCCAAGAAACAGAGTAAGCTGCTGTAGAAAATTAGTTATGGGTCAAGATCAGAGGTGAAGACTATATTCTACTAATTTGACAGAGGGGAGCAGCCAGCACTTTGCATTTGGCTAATTTTGGCAATCGGCCAGCTTATTTTACATTTAGAGCAAGTGTATGGAAAGTGTCACAAGGTGATTATTGGGTCACAAATTACTCTAATAAAACACCATGCAGTATTAATTTCAACATAAGGTGGCACTCTGATATTCAGCCATGTGTTATAATATCTACTTCAACAGCAAGTGGCTCAGGAGGAGGTTTAATTTGTGTAATAATATTACATTTAGGATGAAAAATAAACCTTCAAATGCTGGACGGGTCATGAAATTGAAAATGAAAAGAGGTGACGTGAGTAAAGCAAGTTATTGTACATGTAAGTACAGAGAGGTAAAAAAGGAGTCTAACAGAGTACTGAAAGGAAAGAGGAGAGGAAGGAATATTAGGGCGGTCACAAGTCATTCAGCTAGACTGCTCAGAAAGTGTGACGCAGAAATGAACGATTACTGCACAGTAAGGAGTGCAGAATGCTCCAGTGATCACAATCAACCATGTTTGAGGACCTCTGTGATCAATATGTTGTACTTAATGTGATCAGTATATAAACTGCAGAACAGGTCTCCTGATTGTCAGTAAGACCAATAAAACAGGTGTTTCACTTACCACATACATTTATTTGATGTAGCCACAGCGCAGGCTTTTGGAAGTGGAAACAGGGGTACATGAGTAAGCCAAGCTCCGAAAACCCCAGAGGAGAAAACCACATGCTATTGCCAAACTCCAATCTGGCCCCTACGCTCTCATCTCCAAAGCGAGCTCCAGGGCTGAAAATGAAGCCAACGTGGACACGCCAAGAACTTTAGTTCCTGAAGTAGCCACTTGAGGATGGGTCCGAAAGTGTGAAACTGTGTGCACACTGGTCAGCAACTTGTGATTGGCAAGTTAACCAATGGCAACAACACTCAGACTCTACAAAATGGGCTTCATTCTTCAAGTATCTATCTATCTATCTATCTATCTATCTATCTATCTATCTATCTATCTATCTATCTATCTATCTATCTATCTATCTATCTATCTTCTTAGAGCAGAGCTGCCATTGTGCACGCTGCTTTACTGTCACAGTATATTCTGACACTTAATGGACTTAACTCCACTTGAGATTTTCCTGCTGTGATAAGTCTCATTTCAGCTCCATAACTGTTGTGTGTTTGTGAGTAAATGCACATTTATAAGTTATCCTTATGAACATTAACAGTGTAATACCCTATTTGCTTATATAAACTGAAAAATAAACAGTTGCTGATATACAAATCTTGAATAGTGCTGGTTTAAATCACCCAAGTGTTAATGTAGGAAAATTACTGCAGACGTGTGAAATACTCATAAAATTCTGGCTTTTGGTCCTTTTTGTGTTACTCTGGTAACCAAGGAAACAAGGAGAAGCTTGTTGTACTTGGGAGACCTTTGCTTTAAGTAAGGCTTATTCATCTATACTTATCTTTCAAATGTTATTTTCTAGTAACTCCTGATAGAGCTGCTCTCAGGTCTAGTTTAAACAATTGCTGTTTGCTTACATGATAGCTGAGGTTATGCAAAGAACAGCCTAATTTTAACACATTTAAATGATGAAAAGAAGATAGTTGGTTAAATGGAAGCGCTGTATTTTTTTCTTCACCCTTGAATCTGAGGAATCTGTAACTGTGTAACGTGAATGAAAGAAAAGGAAACACCTGCAAATCTCATAAACCCATATTTCAGTTTCTTCAATGTAAAATTGAAATGAAAAATTTAAACCTTGAAAAATTATGAGCATGGACAACAGGACATGTATTATCAATACAACACCTACCTGACACCTCAAACAGCTTTTATTAAAGTCATCAGTATTGTGCTGCCAGACGTAAAGACAGACATGAAGGCCAGTTTATGAGAATCATAACTGTTTTACTTTACAAGTGACAAGAAATGCATTCAATAAGTGAATCACATCTTTTCAAACTCAAGCTACTTTTTCTTGGCCTTCCAGACACTGATAAAAGTCCTGCTATTGAAATGGGCATCTTTTCAGAGCTTGTAATACCCAGATGAAGCTACTTTCAGCTTCTCCCTTGACACGAGGGGCTGCCACAGTGGGTAGCTCTGCATCTTTGGTTTGGCAGAGTTTTACACCAGATGTCCTTCCTGACGCAAGCCCCAAAGGGGATTTGTGTCTCTGGCTGGAATTGAACCAACAATCTTTTGCCTACCAAGCAAATATATAAACCATTACACTATGAAGCCAAAGAGACTGCAACAAGATACCATGAGACAGACAAATAATAAAACAAACAGTATTAGTTATATTGATCCTGTATCCCTCCAGCTTGGCCAGATTGAATCATCAAAGAACACCACGGCATCTCAGTTTGGGAGAAATAAAAACTGTTATCAAACCTGATGATGCCTCAAATACTGAAGAAAACACTCTATCTTCCATCCATCCATCCATACATTCATCCATTTTCCACCGCTTATTTGGGGCTGGGTCGTGGGGGCAGCAGCCTAAGCAAAGAAGCCCAGACCTCCCTCTCCCCATCCACCTCCACAAGCTCATCCGGAAGGACTCCAATAATCCCTCCAGCGTGTCCTGGGTCTGCCCCAGGGCCGCCTCCCGGTGGGACATGCCCGGAACACTTCACCCAAGAGGCATCCTGATCAGGTGACTGACTCCTTTCAATGTGGAGGACCAGCAGCTCTACTCTGAGCCCCTCCCAGATGGCCGCACTCCTCACCCTATCTCTAATGGAGAGGCCAGCCACCCTTCGGAGGAAGCTCATTTCGGCCGCTTGTATTCGCGATCTTGTTCTTTCGGTCACTACCCAAAGCTCTTGACCATAGGTGAGGGTAGGGATGTAGATCGACCGGTAAATCGAAAGCTTCGCTTTTACGCTCAGCTCCCTTTTCACCACGACCGACCAGTGCAGCGTCCGCATCACTGCAGACGCAGCACCAATCCGTCTGTCGATCTCTCGTTCCCTTCTCCCGTCACTCGTGAACAAGATCCTGAGATACTTGAACTCCTCCACTTGGGCCAGCAACTCGTCCCTGAGCCGAAGTGGGCACTCCACCCTTTAAGTGACTCCACTCTATCTTCATTTGTCATAATTCTGGAAGATTCATGCAGTGTAAAAATCCCCAAAATCTTGACCTAAGTGTCATTGGTTTGCTTGATGGCCAGACCTCTGAATAGTTATCCATTTGTTTTTACAGAGCACAGGGACTTTGTTAGCTTTGGCAGAAGCTTAAATGAACCACACAACCCACAGCCAAGACACACAAAATCATTTTCCATGTCCATGCCCGGATGAATGAAATGCTTTCTAAAGTACTTGAAATGTTGACATATCAGAAAACAATAAACTGTGAAAACATCCAGTCATATAAAGGTATTTTCACATTACTGCATGTGAGCTCTCTGTAATTCTGGGCATCTAACTTCCCAGGTCCTTTACTGAAATAAAAAAAACAAAATTTAAAAGCCCTATGAACAATGCCTGACACATCAGTTTTTGTAGAAGACACTTTCATTATTGGCATATGTCTGTTTTTTTAGGGTTTTCATTTTATTTTTGGTAGCTCCGTGAAGTTAGATGAGCATCCAAGATACGGTGATTTCAATATAGCCCTACAGCAAGAGGAATAATGATTTTTAGAGTACAGATTAACTACATTTGATGTGTGCCAATTACTGTCAATCAATATCAAAATAAATGGAAGTGCTATTTGTGCTTGAAACACAGATTTGGAAGTCACCTATGAATAATTAGCAGTGGTAGTAATAGCTTGTTACTTTGTAGTAAACATGAGCAGAATAGCTAGGTAATATCCAGCTCAGAGGAGAAGAACAAAAAAAGGAGCAGATCTGAAACAGGAAGTGGTCATATGCAAGAAGTCTGGAAAGAATTCAAACAGTCCAGATGGGGAGCAGTCAAAAGGTGTAGTACCTAAAACCTCCCAAGCTGCTATGCATGAGGGAATGGTGAATAAACTGGAAATCATGACAGACTATATGAGTGCAGAGAACAAAAGGAAGCTACTCTGGGCTGAGTGATTAACAGACTGGCTATAGGTGGGAGGAGCTGTGGCTGACAAGGTGGAACTAATCAGGGCCAGCCAATCAACCCTCTGAGGTCTGTTATCATCAGTGATCACCCTAATCCCGAATTCTAACCCGAACCCTGCTTTTTATTTTTTTCTAGCAATCAGGGAACATAGAAAATGAATATTCTACATGTCACATATCACCTATTCATATTTTTTCTACAGCAAACAAACAAAAAAAAAGTCAAGTTTATCCAGAATACAGGGTTAGGGGTACCACCTATATTGACTTAATTTAATTCTATTCAGTTTTATTTATACAGCGCGAAATCACAACAAGCACTCACCTCAAGGTGCTTAGACCTTAAAGGATTAACAAGAACAGAAAAAAAACAAAGGAATAAGTAAAACTTTCAATAATAGACAAGAATCAAAGATTACATAATAAACCAGGAAATAACTGAAACCAACACATAAAAACCATCCAAACTTGTGACAGCTGGGGATTAAGAGTTTTCCACTAAGAATATTTTTAGCTCTGTCCATGGCTCAGTAGATGGATTCATGGATTCTGGATTCATACTGTGAGGTTACATTGCATTACAATGTAACCTCACAGTTACATTAAAGGTTACGATTACGTTAAAGTCTTATCATTTAAACGAGTTCACGCAGGTCATTTGTTCGAGCAAGCTTAGTATGCCTTTAAGACCTATAATAGAACAAGTCTGCCAGACCGTATCTCTACATTAATACATACATGCAGTAGGACCATCGTGTGGGATATTTCAACTCACTATACATCAATAGAACCTTGATTATAATATGTATGACAGGTAATCCATAGTAACTACATAAGACAGCTAACAACTGCACTAACCCACAAAGAAATTGAAAACTGTTTTCTGTATCTACATATTATGCTAGCTACAGAAATGCTATAGCTGCACATGCTTATTCATGTGATAAAGTTATGTTATTTTTGTACATGATGATATGTAAGTGTAAATCCTCCATGCAAAATCAATTATTGCTCTATCATATGTGGTTGCAACTCTATGGGCATTTAAAAGCAGCTAACCGTCCATCCAGTCACAAAGGGTTAAAACCTGTAGTTGTTTCATCGTGACAGTTCCCTTTAGTCGCCACAGTTCCTATGAATAAAGCAAAGGCACACATGGGGTGATGTTAATAGCAACAAAACTAGGGGAGGGAGGTCAGAGGCAGATAGATGCAGCAGTTGAAATTGAAAAATGCTGAAATTGAATACAGGAGTAACAATTTAGCCGTTTGCTATTTCAAACAGCTAAATTGTTAATCTAGCCTGAAGCATACCCCAAGAGGTTCTTCTCACATTGCAAGTCATAACATAACTTAGGGAAATTCATCTGATCCACAAAAAAATGTGTTACACAGGTTCTATTTTTTCCCCATCAGACCTGTAAGCAGGGAAGCCTTTGACACAGGGCTGAGGTTGACAGTAGCCTGAGAGCAAGATTCTTTATAAGCTCCCGTCTCCACTCCAGAAAGCTGACGATATATCACAGAATAATTTGATAAATTATACAAAAAAATTCATTTAAATTTATTAACCTAATTAATTGATTAGCTTAATTTATTTACCTTAATATTCATTTTGAGCCTTCAAGTAAATGTTAAAATGTTTATGATGTAGAATTTGCTTTTCTGACTTAAGAACTGAACCTCTAAACTTTGTGCTACAGAGGCTGAGTGGATTTACTCACTTGGATAACAAGTCTTATTTTGGTTTCCATATTTCCTTTTCAGGTCTGAGTTATTTCTGGAACATGTCATAGAGCTGTACTCAGTCAGATGAGTTAGTGAGGCACTGCCCTTTCTCTGCTGCACGATCCGCTCTGACTTTGTTTGATTTAAATATTGAGTCTATTTCACTGGCGTGTTGCATGATAAACATTACTGACAAAGGATATAAATAAATGTGTATTTCAGTAATTTAGTATGTACTCTCTCACATTCCTGACTCTCTATTCCAGGCGCTCTGCGTGAGGTATTCTGTGCCAGAGCTTACAGCTTTAGTGCCACCATGACTGTGATATATGGCCACCTCTCCTTCAGTAATTAGGTCTAACCGTTATGATTCACTGAAGCTGGCAATTCAAATTAAAAGCAGTGCATTAGCAGTCCACGCTAACATAATTAGCTACACTTTGAAGGCAGTATAATCACAGAGCAGGAACCCCTGGGCCCGCTTGCCAACACACAGGGTTAGCAACACTGAAGTGATTAAAAACCTGTCATGTATGGACGAGGAAGGAGAAATCCAATGGACGACAGACTAAGTGGCAAATAGCCTTCTCATTTGGCAGGTGATTCAGACAAGTGGATTATGCGCTGTAAAAAACATTGGTTAAAAGTGGAGCTGAATGTTCTTACATGCATAATATGAAAAAACAAAAAAAATGACAGGGGCTTGGTCAGAAAGTGTAACACGTTTGCAATAATCATTAGCAAATTACCACCTTACTCTGCCCATTCCTTCATCATCATCTTTGCATCACTGGCAAACATTCTGCAAGTGTAGTTAGTATCTACGCTCTTTATAGAATTTTGGATATTTGGATTACCAAAATGGAGCGTTTTAAAGATTTTCTAGAATTTTTAACATTTGGCAATCAATCAATCAAGGTTTATTTGTCACATACATGATTATACACAGTACAACCAGCAGTGAAATGCTTTGGTGACTGCTTCACCACGGAAATGACAAAAAATATACAAAAAACTTAGTAAGAAATAAAATTTAAATTAAATTAAATTTAAATTAAATATAATTATCAAAATAAAGAATGTATTTAAAGGTAAGAATATAGAGATATTATAAAAATAACAATATAATTAAATGACCATTTTAAATAAATGAGAGTTCAAAGTGGCAAGTGTGAAGTGACAAGTGTAAAGTGACAGTGTGTGAGGTGCAAAAATTGTATAGTCCATAGATACACATACATATGCACATGAAACAATATACATGCATATACTTCTATACACATACATATGTCTGCATATATACATCTACATATATATATATATATATATATATATAAATAGACTGAGATCATTGTTTAATTGCATTAAATACCATTTTTGTTGATGATCGAATAGCTTGTGGGAAAAAGCTTCTTCTCATCCTCTGGCTTTTAGAGCGCAAAAGCGCTTCCCGGAATTGGGTTAAAACATGGGGTTAAAAGAAAACCTAATGCTACTCCTAGCTTGTGACCTAGTAGATGGTAAGATGTTAAACTCTCCATTGTATTTTTGTATTTCAGTGTACTCGGGCTATGGCGGCGCGCACGCACACGCGCAGCGGCTTAGGCTCTCCACTTCGGTGCTTTTTTCTTGCTCTTTTTCTCTCTTTTTTCTCACTTTCTTCCGCGCAAAACATCTGGTACAGTCGCCAGGACCTCGTGGACATCGGCTACCGGCACAAGATTTCGGTAACGAGCGATTTTCACTACACACACAACATCCCCGAGGACATAGCCAGACCGCCGGGAGCTCCGTGGTTTGTTGTCGGGTCAGGATGGCGCCGCCGCAGGCGGAGGGAGAGGAAACAGAAGCGCGGCTGCAGGGCAGGCCGTTTGCTAAAGCTAAAACGCCAGCCGCACAGGCCCCCTCTGCCGAGTCTGTTTCTCTCCAACGCCAGATCCATAGCAAACAAAACGGACGACCTAGAATTACAGCTGGCTGGAAATCGCTTTGTCCGTGACTGTTGTGTTTTGATTATCACCGAGAGCTGGCTCCAACCCCACATTCCGGACGCTAGCGTGCAGCTAGCATCCCGAACGCTCCTCCGATCCGACCGGACTCAGGACAGTGGGAAGACTAGAGGTGGCGGTCTCTGTGTTTACGTGCATGAGGACTGGTGTAACAACGGAACAATCATAGCCA
>VOQJ01033410.1:22831-51777 GCA_015052665.1 Apistogramma diplotaenia | reverse complement strand
CGACAGACGGATTGGTGCTGCGTCTGCAGTGATGTGGACGCTGCACCGGTCAGTCGTGGTGAAAAGGGAGCTGAGCGTAAAAGCGAAGCTTTCAATTTACCGGTCGATCTATGTCCCTACCCTCACCTATGGTCAGGTAGTAACAGAAAGAACAAGATCGCGAATACAAGCGGCCGAAATGAGCTTCCTCTGAAGGGTGGCTGGGCTTCTCTGCTTAGGCTGCTGCCCCCACGACCCGGCCACGGATAAGCGGTGGAAAATGGATGGATGGATGAACAAACTTTATGGCCCCAATTTATCTCCATATGCTCCTATTATGGCTGACTAGTTCCAGCTTTAGAAGAAATACGTTCAGATGGAACAGACGATGCCGGTGTGCACAAATATGTAGCCAGATGTAGCACTTTCAAATATCTACAAGACGGGAAAGAAAGCCAATGAAACGCACTGAATACCTTCAAAACGCAATCGACCAGTGAACCGCGGACCCAAGCAGTGATGACATCCGAAGCTTCAAACGTAATTGGTCACGTGACCCGAGTGTTTGATACAAGCTCCGAAGCCTCTGTATTGTTTGCCCATCACTAGATGTAAGGACACTTACCCAGCTTGTCTTTGCTGCCAGAAAGAGACGTGTAGTCTTCTCCAGGCAGCAGCTCCAGCTGAACCGCACACTCAGCCAGATCCCCCTCCTCAAAGTGACTCAAAGCCTGGATATAATTGAAATCTGTCTTCAGATTGATGCTGACGGGATTGGTGGAGTTCTGCTTGAGGGTGCTGACGGTTGCCTGCCACTCCTTCACAGAGGCCCAATCACAAAGTGCAGCATAACACTGGCAGGCTTTGTTGGCCAGAAAGTTGATCACCTCTGGGGAGCACTCGCTGGACTTCAGCAGGACCGTCTTCCTGCTGTCACCTTTTGAAAATCACATCAGTCAATTTTAAAGGAAAGACAATAAAACAAAACAGCATGGAAAAACAAAATCAGGACAGGCACCAATTGACTAAAGCTTAAACAGAAGGACAAAACCTGGGTTCTCTGATTAGCATGGCTGAGTCTCTCACTATAGAAAACTGCTGCGTCACCTCTTCAGAAGCTCTAAAATTCCACTGGAGCCTATCCCAGCTGACACAGGGCGAGAGGCAGGTACACCTGCACAGGTCAGCAGCCTGTCGCAGGGCCAACACATTGACAACCATTCACACCTTTAGATTAACCTAGCCCCAGTAAGTGCATGTCTTTGGACTGTGGGAGGAAACCCAGCAGACACGGGGAGAGCATGCAAACTCCACACAGAGGGAGGGGCCCAGGCCTCTGGAATCAAACCCAGACCTTCTAGATGTTCTCTGTGAGGCAGCAGTGCTAACCACCACGCCCTGTGCCGCCATATTCAGCATTTCGTTTTTTTCTAGAACTTTGCCACATGCAGTGAAATTCTGCCTCTGCATTTAACCATCACAGTGTGTAGCACACACTGCACAACGTGGAGCAGGGGGCAGCTAGAAAGCGCCTGGGGAGCAAACTGGGGGTAAGAGCCTTGCTCAGGGGCCCCAGTGATGCCAGTCCAAAGATTTGAACCTGGATCCTTTCAGAGATGATTCTACCTCAGCTCATGGCTGTGGGTGGTGAAACAAGTAGAAACTCTTAGCTGACCCTGTTCCTGCTCAAGCACAAACTAGCTGAGAGCTCTACAAGGCAGCATCACTGTCCCAGCAGCTCATACGGACGGAGGTCCTTGTGCGTGCAGCAGCACAGCTCAGCTGTCCTCGTACGTGGTATTAGGGAGGACCTGTTTGGATCAAGCAGTCCTCCTGTGGAGGACTCGGCCCAACTTCCATGATCCAACATAGTCCCATCATTTCTCCCTGATAAGAGAAGGCGCTGATCGTCATTCAGCTTCCTTCGTTCATCTGTGCGTCACGTGTATTATTTTTACTAGCAGGTTTGCTTGTCCGTGACCAGCTAACTGTGCTGTTTCTTTATAGTGGTGTGACAGCATGAAACACGGATATCTGCTATTTACCATTGCTGCCGTGCTTCGGGCTGCTTGTGTTGCTGGAGAGTTTGAGCATCAAGCATTCAGAGCCTTTGATGCTGCAGTCCATTCCTGTAACCGCAGACAGCTGGTCCTGATACTCCTGCGCTGCTTTCTCAAATCTACACACACAAACAGTTGCAGATTTTATTACAAGAGCAAGACGGCATTGATGAACTAAAAATGTATATACACATCTCACTCAACCATGACAATGACTGATCAGTGTGCCAGTCCTCACCGTCCCTCAGCCTGCAGGGCGACTGATGACAACCAGCCCATACTCTTGCCAGATGTTGAGAGGCTCCAGCACGCCAAACCCTGGATGGCCTCAGGACAGTGCAGCTCCCACAGAGCCTCCACAAGCAACACTACAGGAACCTCCAGCTCTGGACCCTTTCAAGGACACAAAAACATACGACTGACCCACACAGATGCTACTATTTATTACTGTTGTACTGTAGAAATGCTACAGTTACTCCACCACCTAACCTAACGCACAAACACCAAAGTTAGGGAATCTCAAGCCAGAAAAACTGAATTATGACGACATACATGTTCCTACTACACATAATGTTTACACACAGAAACACACCTGAGCTGAAAGCTTTGTACACTGACCTGGGTGCCACTGTTCTTAATCTCTGTAAGCAGGTCAAACCCATGGCGAATAGTTACTGCTGGCTGGCCAGACAAAAGGCCGACTCTCATCAATGCCAAGCGAATCCTCGTCAGCCAATCCTGGCACGTCTGCCGGTTGGTGTAGAAGAAAGTTCTAATGCCCTGAGAGGCACAGAAGAAGACACACAAAATCAATACACAACATGTGCAGGACGGCAACCACAACATCACGACACTGTTCAGATTCTTCTTCTTGGCTATGATCCTCTGCCTCAGTCACAGTGCTGTACACCGTCCACAGTGTATGTGTGAAAAGAGCCATCCTACAGCATCAGTGATGTATTAACCCATGACAACACAAGCCCAAATATGTGCGCTTTCAGTAACTGGTCGACCCGAGAAACGACATCCCAGTGTGCAAATACGTTTCCATTTCAGTTTCATTACATGTTCCCAGGGTCAACACTACTTCTGCTACTTTCATGCCCATATTTGATTTGTGCTGGATACAATGCTGTGATACTGCCATCGCTCTGTAATGTTACTGCTGCGCAGTGTAGCCACACTTCAGGCAGTCTGTAGTGAGGCTACACCACCCAACCCGCTCGATGTTCAAGCATTAAATATTCAGCCAGCAGTGAAGTGGTGCTTTTATCTGCACACCTTTGGTGGAGCGGTGAGAGCATTAGCGCAGCCCTCATAGGCGTTATACATGAGCTTCTCCAGGTTCTCCAGGTACTGAAGCAGCAGAGTGAGGCGCAGCTGATTGGAGTGGTGACCATCACTATCACTTCCTGTGCCAGCCCAGGCTCCAACGTCCTGATCTGGGTTCAGACTGTGTGCAGCTAAGCTCCGGATCATACCTGCAAACATATGCAGACAGAAGGGTGGGCTGGAGGTCAGGAGGCTAACGCGCAGAAAACGAACTGTGACATTCGTGGTTTCTGGGGATTTTTGATGCATGTCATCACACCTGTCTCACTTTTTTGCACTAACGATGAACACTATACTCTTCTTCACTAAGCAGCAGTGATTGCATTTTCCCTGACATAGTGTAGCAGATGTTTTGTGTCAGAAAACCTGTTTCAGTAGCCTCAGTCACAAATATGTGGAAAACAAACAACTTATTGTGAACACAATGCTGTGAGCTTTACCTTCTATGGTCTGAAAGGTGTCCTGAGCTCGACCCAAAGGTGTTCGCAGTTTGGATAATACAGTGAACTGTGCAGCCTCCCAAACCGCCCACTGCCACAGCAACACCTCTGTTTTTAGCAGACCTCGTGTCACTACATCCGGCCTGCTGCCATCAGTGCTTCCACGGCCGTCCTGTTTCTCAAGGCGCTGGCAGCTGTAGTACAGACGCTCGAGCCACGAGTCCTTCCTGTGAACACAGAGCCTGAAGTAAAATGTGTTTGAGCCATCACTGCAATGTGAACCTGCTTGAACTGCATCTCTAATCTCCACACGGTACATTTTTATCACCAGTCGTATCAAAGTGTACACAGATATTTCTTATATTTGCAGACCTGAAATTAGCATATCTCACTGTAGTGCTTCGAGGCACACGATAATCATGAGGTACGCGTACATCAATGTAAACTGCAGGCATGACTACAAAAGAAAAAACTTCTAAAATCTGTTCAGTTCATGCAACTGTTCCTGTGATATTACCCCCCACGGTGCAGGACTCCATACAGGATGAAGCTAATGAGGTCACTGAAGTCCTGGGGGTGGAAAGTGTTGCTTGGAGCACGGCTCATGTGCTGGCGAATGGCCACGGAGATCTTCCTCATTTCAGGATGGTTGTGGTTACTGCAAACAAACAGAATCACAGGGTCACACGTGCACACGTCGAGAAACTGATCGCTCAGTACTTCAGTTCAAATGGAGCTGATCAAACATCAAATCCTTCTAACAGCTAAACCTAACTGATAACGCCACTGCTGATGATGCCAACTGTTTGTCTTCAGTGCTCTAAAGTCACAGACTGGGTGGGATGCTTAACGTGTGGGCTACAGCCTCACAAACATGTGACAGCTTTAGCTTTAGCCAAGCAGCTGGCGAAATAAAGCCTTCAGCGGGATCTGGGATTGTTGCACTCCAGGGTTGGTAATACCTGCTGTTCAAATCAAGTCTTTTAAGTTTGCTTAGGCATTTAATGCTCCTGATTATTGATTAAACTAGGCACAACCATCACTATCCAGGTCCACGCTCAACTACTAGTTACAGGAAAGCAAGACAGACAAAAAAACATGTCAGAGGGCTGTAGCCATGGTTACTGTAATTAACCACCTTTCATTCCAGTGGAGCTGAGATGGTTTAGGTTCTGTATGCTCAGTAGCCAATAGCCTGCATAGCAACAGCAGATCACCGCTTCATAGTTAGCCTAAATCTGAACTTTGTGTGAACTGTGTGGACAAAAACACAACCAGGTTTGTACGCGAGTCACAACAACAGGATTGGGGAGCTTGACAACGCATCAAAAGAAGCCTTTACATCACAGCAGAGCATGGGGAGTGTAACACTAGTCAATCCTAAAGACAGTGTGAAAGAATCGTTTTTAGTAGTACAGCAGGTCTTACCTCAAAGTCACATCAAGAGGGACCGCCCTGAGAAGTTTAGCATAAGCTTGCCTCACCCTCACTGCTGAGTGGACCAGCTGTACTCTGCACGCATCTACACACCTGAGAGACCCCCACCCCACAGCACACACACACAAACATACACAATGAACTTTAATACAGTGGAACAAGCATCATATTTTCCGCATAACTGCAGCTATGTGCAAGACAGAAGTAAGGTGTGTAAATAGAGCGTTCACCTCTGCAGCAGCTCGGTGGACAGCGAGGAGCAGAGCACCTGTAAAGTGTGGCAGGTCTGGAGGCAGATGCTTTGATCCTCATTCAGAGCTATGCAAAAAAACAATTATTCAACAACATCAGCCTGTGTAAAACAGTTCTTGGTAGGAAATGCTGAACATTTTGGTCTCACCGTTGGCCAGAATGCCTCTGCAGAACTTGCTGAAAGAGGGCAGGGAAAACAGGGGGCTGTAGGTGTCCGACTTCTTCATCAGCAAAGAGATTTCCTGAGCCCAGGTGAGAAGCAGCTTCCTAGCACATCACCATAAGAGTGTTATAGTAACTGTAACCAATAGCCTTTGATGTTCTCTATTGAGGTGGTTAGACTGAGCACAGTCGTTTAGTTAAATAATTATTTTGAAATATACTGGAAAGAAAACTTTCAGCTGAGTTTGCTTAAAGATGGGGAGAAAGAACCTGGCCTCGGGGTAAAGGTGCTCCCTGGGCAGCAGACCTCCAAGAAGACTCAGCAGTGTGCTGAAATGCTTCTTAGTTGCCGTGGTAACAGTGCTGATGACAGCACCATCAAACAGAGAGGGAGAAGACGATGATAAGCTGGATGAGATGAAGTGATCGTGTCTGCACACAGAGACAGAGGAAGTCATCAGATAAGAGAATCAGCCAGAAAGCAAAAGTCTGCCATCCTTCTGTTACACTTTAGTCTTCATTAAAACCTTTCAGCAACAGCGAATCACAGAGGAACTGGAGTTTACTGAACTCATCTCCAATCTTCATCTCAAAGTAACAAAGTTATAGTTGTTATGATTAACCGAGTAAATGATTAAGCAGCTCAAAAACTGAGGATCTGCTGCAACAAGCTGCCACTCAGCAACTCTGGAGGACAGACGCAGCACCTCACAGCTGCATTCACACGTTAGGTTTTTACTTATTAATCTCCTTATTATATTGTAGTTAGACTTCTGTCACTGGGCTCTTTATTTAGTTTTCACTTATTTAATTGTGCTCCTTTAGTATGAAGATGTTTTGCTTGTCATATTGCATTTATTTTTGTGAGCTTTTGTTCAAGGTTGTGTTTAATATTTAGGTTCTTGTGACAGTAATTTCTCAGCTTTTGGAATAAAGTGTCTGTCATATTCTAGTGTAAGAGGCACAGTTGTGACAGTGAGTTTAACAGCAGCGTCGGAGGATTTTCACCCACATCAGCGTCAGTGACGCTAACGCATGTTCAGGGGTTCAATTCCAAAGAAGCCCAAAAAAATATATTCGAGCCAAACACTCAAATACGGACAAAAGCACTGGGCCACATAGGGAGTACAGGTACAGTAGCTGCCTGGCCATGGAAACCGCGCCATGGAGCTTCCAGCATCATTTTTAACACTGGAGAAGGTTTGGCACTGCAATCACTGACTCAGCACAGAACTGGCAACTTTCAGCACTTGGCAACCCTGGTCTACAACTTCATGAGGTTTCTGGCTCCTAAATGCTTCCACTTTGCAAGAATATCTCTTACAGCTGATCATGGAATATCCAGGAGCGAAGACATTCCACGGCATCCTGTTCCAGTCCTTCGCTTGAATTCATTGAGCTCTTTAGAACGAGCGTTTTCTTTCACAAAGTTTGTAAAGGAAGACAGCATCTAGGTGCTTGATTTTATAGGCCTGTTGCAATGGGACTGAAAATGCCTCAACTCAAAGAGGCACTTCTGTGCATGCAGTGCACGCTGGCAAAGCTGACAATGCTGCAGTGCACAACAGGGAGTCTGCTTGCAGCATGTGTGGGTGTATTACCTGGTGCAGTGTGAATACAGGGAGTAGAGTACAGCGTACTGGATGGCAGGGTAGTAGATGGCCAACTCAGAGTGGACCAGCATCAAATTGTGACTTAGAAGAGCAAAGACTGTCGGAGACAACGCCCACATCTAGACAGAACACAAATACACAAAAATGAACCAAGTGAACATGCAGTGACACAACACAGTGCAAACATTAAGCGTCTATATTCAATTTACTGTCACTGCACTGCATCAGTACAAAGCAACCAAATGCAGAGCAGTTTATTTTACTGCCGTTGGGGCGCAGATGATGACCTTTACAGAACACTGCTGTCTCAGCCAGTCAGCACTCCTCAAAAGATTTCTGTCAGATCCACATGTCACTCATGTGAAATCTTATTTATATAGCTGGATCACAACATACTGTAAGTCACCACAGAGCGGACAGAACTGAACATGTAGGTAAGTGTCTGCTAACGCTGCGCGCTTCATGGCAAGCATGTTTGCTGTCACAGCCCAACCCGTACACTAACGTTTCTCAGTGCAGCAGTTACACTGGTCCTGTCAGAACAGCCTTTAAGGAAGATGCCTTTAGACATATTAAGAAGTGCAAAGTTAATATGAACCATATATACACACCAGTCACATTAAAGGAAGTGTGCTGAGTTGCTGAGACTATTATTACAGTGCTGCTTAATGATATTCAGGACACTGGCTCACCCCAATCAGAGAATTCTTGGTGTTGCCAATGGTGGTAAGAGTGCTGAGGTTAAAGATGATGGTGAACTGGGCTGTGTCTGGTGGCAGGGTGAGGGAAGAAAAGGCCGGGTGCTGGATATTAGGGCAGAGCTCGCCGGGTATCACAGCCCTTCCACAGAGATCCAGAGTTTCCATCAAGCTGGACAGACCACATGCCACCTCACCCAAAACCATTTTATAAGCTGCCTCCAGTGTTGGAATGTTTTTCAGGCTCATGAGTGCCTGATACACACCGTGGACTGCTGACATCACCTGTGCAGTGAGAATCAAAACAAAATATTCACACAAAACATGTCCAAATTATTTTCATTTCTGCTGCCCCAGCTGAGTCTGAGCCAACAGCGGCTTTTCTGAACACAGAACGGCCCTTTGGGAGCGTCTGCACAGTGATCAAACACACTGAGTCTATGTTACTGAAACTGGAAGAAATGCTGCATTTCTCTGTTACTTATGAACTTTGCTGTGTTTTACTTGGCAGAAGTGAAATCTATCAAACCTTTTCTCAGTTATTACACACTGCTTGGCATTTAGTTTAGTGTGCAGTTACCTGGGATGTTTTATTACACTGCTCAAAAAAATAGTCAAAGGAAGACTTTTAAAGGCATCAGATGTCAATGGGAAAAAACTCATGCTGGATATATAACTCATATGGACTGGGTAATGTGTTAGCAATGAAACAAGGTCATCATATGGTAGAAATTAAAATTATCAACCTACACAGTCCTGAATTCATCAAACGACCAGAACTCTGATCAAAAAGGGTTCCTTTCATGTGTCTGAGCAGTGTAGGTTACATACACATGTGCCGCATCACTTCCTCATCATTTTGGAGAAACCTATTCAACTAACACATGCAACTGTAATGTTTAGTCACACAGTGTATTAAATATGTAAAATATAGTCTAAGCAAAAGAGTGTAGAAGCTTCGAAGCTAAAAGTTTGTGAATAAAGCCACACCTCTTTCTCTTGATGAAAGCGTAGCTTCAGGAGCTCCGAGTCTGGTGCCAACAATTTCTCCACAAAGGACACGGGCAGCTTGGTGTTGACCTGGTCTACAATCTGAAAGACAAGTCCGTCAATCTAGTGTTAGAGAAAACTTGGTTTTTCCTCACATGATGTTGAAAAAGTCAAAGTCCTGCCTGCTAATTAAGCAGACAGTCACAGAGCACTTAAATCTGTCTAAAGGCATCGAGCCGTACAGAAACCCAGCAGGGACCAGAATCATCCCATTTCCAGCGCTAGCGACCAAAACCAGTGATCAGCCCTGTCTGAAGATACTGATGTGCAAACCAAGCTCACATGCAGCCCTGCGTCCGGGTGCAGATGTGTTGCATGAATAACTCAAAGTGCAAAAAGCATTCAGAGATTTTACTTCAGTAGAAGTTCAAATCCTCCTGATTTTCAGAATCACACTCATAATATTACTGTATTATAGTTATTGATGTGCATCGCTCTAATGCTGCAGCTGTTCATGACTTTGGTTACTTCTGTATTGCTCAGTAGGTTGAGCTATATCGCTGTAATTCATTTGCAAATTATTACCAAAACACAAATACGTAATACGTAAAGTACTGTACAAGTACATTAAACCAGAGTACTGGAGTAAATGTACTGAGTTATATTAGTACTGGTTCTACATGTGAACACATCCACTGGTGTTGAGGACCGTCAGATTAACAGTCGGGTACTCCAGTGGCTTCGATGGTGTTGATGGTTCCAGGGGACCAAACACATTTCAGATACTGAAGCTGCTGTTGTTTGCGGTACAGCAGCTCATTATTGGTGCGCAGCACAGCAGCACTTCACTTCCTGCTGTTTCAGACGCAATCCTGGAACATTTGCTTTGAAGAAAGCTGAGCTTTGTTTTGATTTGCTGTCAGTTATAGTTCTTAGAGAATAAGAACCTGTAAAAACTGGTACTGACAGGTCGAGATTAAAGGGGAAAATACCTCTGTTTTTAATAAGTGCTAAGCATAACATAACTAAGCATAACAAGACAAACTACACAAACAAAACACGTTGTCAATCAGGCTGTGAGCATGTTCTTAATTTCTACTGTATGTTAAAAAAATGATGTGTGAGATGAGCCATAAGCTGATCATACCAGAGTGAGAAGATTAAGCACTGCCAAGTTGTAGTCTGAGCCACAGGCCTGGCAGCAGTCCAGCTGGTCCAGACCATAGGCAAGGACCGCGTCCATCAGCTGCCCACAGGGTTCCAGACTGGCCAGCAACACACCCACACACTCATTCCCTGCTGTGAGAACGGCCTCAGAGAACTGGACCTGCTTTGCCACAGTCACACAGGCCAGAACCCGGTTGAGAACCTTGTGGAAAATCAGAACACAGAGGGAGGAAAGGACAGAAGGCCCAGATTAGGCATCAACATTCACACACTGCACCGTAACACAACAGAAAGAAGAAAAACACGTGCACAACATTTACACAGCTCTTTAGCTCACAGAAGCCTCTCTGCAAAAGCTTTTACTCTCAAACAGAGAATGTCGTCATGTTAGGAATTTTTCATCATTCCGGTATATGTATTTACTTTTCTATTTCTTCTTCCGGCTCTTTACAGAGAAGGATACTTTCCCCCTCCCTCCCCGAGCCTACTGAAGTGCTCTCTCCACGCTCGCCTGAACTTAAACTAAATGGATTTAGTGGTCTGGGCGTTCAATTCTGTTCAACTGATCGAATTTTCTCCACGATGAGGTCAGGGGAAGGGAGACCTGCCTGTCCCGGTGGAACAGACCCTGTCGGATAAGACTCATGGGGCGAGTGGGACTACTGTGTCTGGCTGCTCTGTTGGTCGAGGATGTGGAAGACGTTTATCGATTGGCCGTTATGGTATCAGGTTTCTTCTGTTTGGGCTTGGAGGACACCTGTATTACCGTGAATTGACGAACTTTGCATGCTCTTGATTAGTAGGACAGAGCTGAGGCCTGATCCTTTGCTCTCAGCATGCTGGAGGCCTCAGTGAGATTCAGGCATGTTCTTGGTTCACATGCCCTTGTAACACCTTATGTTGTAATTCAGTTCACTTATGACAGTGTTTCCTCTGAAGTTGAGTTCTGCAGACCCACCTGTTTTTGTAACATGAATTAGTGTGGGGGTAGACATTAGCTAAGTGCAGGATTGTTCAAGGACAGTTTTCCTAGTTGGAGGATGATCCATCACTCTGACATGTACCCGAGCTGTACCATGTACCTTTTAAGCATGTAATTTATGAGGGCGTGGTACATGACCAAAGCATGATCAGTTGGGATTCAGGTTTCGGAGGATGAAACCGATGCAAATTTAGTCTAAGACAAAGAAAGAGGACAACGTGCGTCTTTAAGGCCACGTGGGGAACAAGCTGGAAATGAGCCCAAAGCTGATTGGTCTGCATCCAGATTCAGAGGACTATACTTTATGCAAATTCAGGAGGGGTCAACGGCAAGTGGGCAGAGTCTTAGATTTTGGGGGGTCATAAAATGATGCGCCTGCTCTTTGTCTCTCATTTTTTTACTTTTACTGTCTTTTCTCTTTTCTTCCTCTCTTCTTCCCTCTTCTGTTCCTGCATCTGTCTCTTTGTTTCCTCCTCCTTCTCTTCTTGTTCTGTGTTCTTGTCTTAATTCTGTTAAATGTCTGTGTCTTGTGTAACTAACATGCCTAATAAACAGCTGCACTGAGACCTGCTCATCCCAGTGATTTTTTGGAAACTTTGGTTTTAATGGGGTTTGAATTTTCAGTCAACCAGAGTATTGAGACCCCTGAAATTATTCACCAACAGTCAAATTCAAGTTCATGTTCAATCTATGGATTATGTAAGAAAACCTTTAGTAAAAAGGAGCACTTTCCCAACATATTTCAACAAGTAGATATTTTCAAACTGCTATCCATGTTTGTCAGTGAGTTGATCATATCTACATTATTATATTTTGGATTCTGCTTTGGTTCTCAAAGGTGCAGCTCTTACATCTGTGACATAGACTTCAGTGATAGGTGGTCCTCTGAAAGGGCTAAATCGCTCTCCGATGCTGCGGACCACCGTGCTGAAAACCCTCAGCAGAGCTGCCAGCTTGGGCAACGACACTGAGGGAGGGGGGATATCTTCATCCACAACCTCCCCTGACACCACATGGCTCAGATCCTAAAGAGAGCAAAGAGTCAGCCAAGTAATGGACAAATGTAATCATTAGTGAATAATGGCACATAGAACTATCACTGTATCTGTCTGCTCAAAGATCTCAATGAGAAATACCTGTCAACGATCTTCGTTTCAAGAAGAACTTTGCAGGTTTCCAGTCTTAGCACAAACTAGACCCATAAGCACTGGCTCCAGTTTGGTGTATATTTTAATAAAGCCTACTGTGTAATATAAGGTGCAATGAAGTTTAGTGACTTAAATTTGGCTGATCCAACTCTGGTCTGCGTTAAAGCTTCTGCCATCTTTACATCAGTGGAAGTCCCATTCTGACCACATGCATGTGCACTTTTATCATGAGCTTCAAGAGGCCAATGATCACCTTCAGTATCACTGCTGATGACCAGACACCAGTGGAAGAGTGCACAGTGTCAACATGTACTTCAGCGTGGCTCCTTCCAGCCACACAGAACGACCTTCTGTTTATTTCTGAGGTGAGACTCTGAGGGTCATTTTGCTCACCCTTCACCATGCTCGCTAGATTTGAAAGCTTTGAAATTCACAATGAGGTGTCGCCATTTAATCACAGTGAAGAAGGCCCAGCATGCATCACACACACACGGGCAAACTGAGTTCCCACAGAGTGCTCTAAAACAGAAAATAGTAGCAGTACTGGAAGCACCTGGGAGATCACCATGGAGACCACCTGGTAGATGGGCCAAAGTTAAACCAGGACAGGATTTACCTGTTATTGGTAGCCTTTTTCATTGCACCTTCTAAATGAGTATAAATTGGTTTAGCATATGGCTGAGAAGCTCAGGCCTATCACCTCTGCATATGCTTCCATGTCCTCCAAGAACTGTCCCAGCAAGGTGGTGGAGAAGGTCAGGTCTGCCACCCAAAACTGCTCCAGGCTCTGTAACCAGCCTAAGCATAGACAGGAAGAGCAGTGAAGGCACTGAACTGTATTTATATAGTTTTACACTTTGTCAGCAAAAAACTTCAAGCCACTGTCCATCCAAATGCACTAAACACCATTTCTTCACCTTCAAATGTCCATCTTTACTTAATTACATTTATTTGTATAGCACTTATCAAAATCAGAATTACAAAGTGTTTTTCTCAGAAACACTGAATAGAAGAAGCTAGGAGGAAATTCTAAAAACAACTTACATTTAAATGAACAACAAGCCATGCAATACTCCAGTGCACCACCAAAATAAGATAAAGTAATTCCACTTAAAATTAATGGAATGAACAAAAATCGAATAGTCAAAAAGGATAAGGTAGAGTTAAGGATGTCAAAAAACAAACTGCATTAAAAATTGTGATATAAACGAGTCTTCAGGTGTGATTTAAAAATTGCCACTTAGGAGTCGGATCTCCTCGGGCAGCTCATTCCACAGACGAGGAGCACCAACAGGAAAAAACGTGCTCACTTATTTCTTTAAGCATGAGGTGGGAAACGTTTGCAGGCTCCTGCAGAAAAAACCTGAGGCTACGTGCGCTGCGGATATGAAGAACAGCTCAAAAGGTTTTAAAAGTAATGAGTAAAATCTGAAAATCCTTCAGTAATGGAGAGCCAGTGTAGAGTCGTTAGGTGGCTTATAGTGGTGAAAGTCATGCTACAGTCATGACTCCTGTTAGATCATCAGCATTGGTTAATGTGATGTTCAAAGAGTCATCATAACTTTCCAGATAATAATGGAACAAAATAGAATAGAATAGAATGCCTTTATTGTCATTATGAAGATGTACAATGAGATTGGAGATAATGAATATATTCACTCCTGTTAAATGTGTTAAATGAATTATTTTACAAAACAAATCTCAAACATTAATCAAAGACCCTGTCTGATTTCTCTTTTTATCTGATTTAGTGCTCAGTTCAGAAAAAATCATTATAGTGGGTGACTTCAAAATCCATGAAGATGCTGAAAATGACTTGCATTAAATCTACTATTAGACTCAATTAGCTTTTCTCAAAATGTAAATGAATACATGTGTAAATTGTCCAGTCACATTTAAAACAACAGCAGTTGACCGAAAGTGCTTTGCAGAGAAGAGCATTGAAATTCCAGATGTCAAAAAATGCCAGTTTCACAAGATGAAAAACAGTGTAAGGTATCTTGTTGTGTTAAGTAATTTAACAGTGGAAAGCATAAATCACATCATTTAAGTGGTCACTAAAAATATTCATATTAAGTGTATTGATAATACATTCACTTTATAAATCATGGCACACTGCTCTGCCCTACATAAACACCTTCATAAGTTAAAAGTACTGGTACTTGGTATCAGTGATACTGGTCCAGTCTGATGATCCTAGACATCAGACTGATACCACATTTTGCAGTATCCCGCACCATTACTCTTGCATTCTTATTCTGTCTATTGAAAGCAATCATTAAGACCTTCATTTCTTGATCATGTACCTTAAGACTCACCTCCTTCCATGTTAATTGTGAATATCTTTATTGTTCCAGCGTATTGACCAAGTACCAAGCTTAGTCGTTAACTATAAAAAAAAAAGTGCAATAGAAGCTAAAGTGGATGCACAAAGGAGATAAAAATCATTCATTAGTTTTTCATAATAAACTCCCCTCCAAAAGAATTTTAACAGTGAACAGTGCTTAGAGCTTGTTCCTGCACCTCTCTGCTGTCTTTCAATCCAGCTTTGTCCAGCCTTTGGTAGGATTCTTCCATATATATTGGCCACTTGGTAGATGCTGTGCAGGGACCTGTACTTCCATGATGGTTCCTGTTCTTACTTCTCTTCTTTCTCTTCCCAACAGGGTATCTGATGACTGGCAGGTCATGTGTGTTGATTGCCTGTATCTAGTTCCCATTCAGCTGACTCTTCAGGACTTCCCTTACTATCTGCAAACAGGCAGTTGCAGTTTTCCTAGCAGCCTCTTCACGGTTCCCAATAGCCTTTGGGATTCCAAGGTACTTATAGCTGTCTCCAGTGTCTGCAATGTTGGTAATGGACTAGTTTTTATATAGCGCTTATATTGCGCTTATATTGCGCTTATCCCATTCACACCACATTCACACTCCAATACCTGCATCGGGGAGCAACTTGGGATTCAGCATCTTGCCCAAGGCAGCAGCCAGGAATCGAACCACCAAACTTCCAACTGGTAGACGACCTGCTCAACCTCCTGAGCTACAGCCACCCCAAAATGTTGCCTTCTGGTAGTGCAATCCCCTCAGTTTTGACTGCCTTCCCTAACTTGGTTACCATCCGACTTACACTTCTCCAGTCCAAATGGCATTCCGATGTCATTGCTGTAAATCCGTGTGGTATGAATCAGTGAATCAATGTTTCATTCACCCCTAATTATACCAGGGTGTGGTGCTGTCCAGCTCTTCATATGTGAGACCCTTTCTTGGATGTCTGCCACTGCGATGGTTACTGGATCCTGTTCAGGGAGGTTGCTGTGGTTTGCTCTTGCATCCTTTTTCCATATGGTCTTCCAGTATTGTTCCATCTCCAGCCTTGGTCGGGGTGCTGTTCTCATATTGTTCCCCTGCCCCTGAGATTACATCTTGGATGGTTCAGTGGTTTATTCTCCTAGCTTCTATGTTTCTGGTATACCTCTTCAAGCAGTTAGCTAAGGTTGTGAGTCTTTGCTTGGGAGTCTCAAAGGCCTCAGGTATGGTACATACCATACTCAGCACCCTTTTCTTCATCACAACTTTCTGAACCTCTGATACCTGGCTAACTTCCCTCTGTGCTATCTTGATCTTAGCTTCTAGCCATCTTTTCCATTGAGTGTACTGCTCCTTGTGGCAGTTAATCTTAGAACCAAGCATCTCAAAGATCACAGCCATCAGCTGATTGGTTTTGGTGATGGTTCAAGTAGGGATTGACCATAGCGCTGCATTCACATCTTCTAATAGACTTTCAGAGGGTACTTCACATAGTCTTGGGAGTCAGCCACAGAGAATCCAGGTTTCAGGTCAGCTGCTCTGGTATTCAGTTGTTACCCAATCTTGGTGTGTGGAGAGTTCCTTTTCAGTCGATTCACTCGGTACAACGCATGTAGTATGGGATATCATGCCCCCACGTGTCCTAGCTGAAGATATTCCCGCCTTGGAAGGCAGATGACCTGTGATGACTTATGTGGGGCTAACTAATTCTGTTGTCCGCCGGCGCAAACTTAGCTGAACTGCCCCTGTTGTTGCTAGCCCCCACTGCTCAGTTGGTGTGCAGACTGCCCGCAGAGCACTAGTTTTGAGTCTTCTGGTGCAGCATCTTCACTTTGTGTTTTGGCATATATACCAAACTGAAGCAAGCAGAGCAGAAATCTTCTGTCCACCCCTGTCCTCAGAGGTGCGTGGTAAGGATGGCTGAAATTAGCTGGGCGAACCACATGATGGGTCACCCGGAGGTGAGGTGGAGACATTCGAGAGCGCTGACCAGCCTCGGTCTGAGCGAGCCTCTTGCCAGGATTACGAAGACCGACTGGACACCAGCCTGGATTTGCATGGCTTGTCGGAGGATAAGCAGGAAGATCTGTCGTCGGCTCACCGCTTTTTTTGCTGTTTTGCCTTGCAGCGGAAAAGCTGCAGGTGGACTGGCCCTCTCCTCCGCCAACTCAGAAACCGTCATGGTTCGCGGGGTTTTTCCTCCCTCCCAAGCCTACAACAGTCAGAAACACTGGGGGGCAACAACGCTGCAGGTAAGCATATATACCTGGTGTTGGCTTCTGGGCTGTCGTTCGCTCCTCGCACCTTCACAAATGTGCCGAGGCAGCGTTAGCTCCTCTCTGAGAGGGAGGGCTCTGACAGCAAGCTCCAGAGAACAGGCGGCTCTTGCTGGTTGTGTCTCACATTGAAGCACTGGGTTTCTCAGCGAATTTTCAAAAAAAACACAAACAAAAAGGCTCGCTGACCCCGAACCCGCAGACCGATTTCCTCGGACTAGAAATATGCTCGCTGTCGGGTCGCGCACGTCTGTCAGAGAGCAGAGTAGCCGCTTTTCACCGATGTCTCGCTCAGTTTCAGTTGGGAGACAGACTGCCCTTCCAAATAATCTTACAGTTATTGGGCATGATGGCATCTATGATTGCCGTAGTGCCACTTGGACTGTTGAGGATAAGAGCGTTTCACCGCCTGTGTGCAATGCGTCACCTGCAGAGGAGGCTGACGATAACAGCATCCTGCAAAACAGGCAGGGACGGACACGTTCCCTCCCCATGTTAAAGCTGTCTCATTCTTTGCTGTTATGTTGCAGTGTTCCCTGAACTTATTTGGCAAGGCAAAGATGGACCTGTCAAGAGCAAATGCTCACTGACCTCTGTTCTTCTCCATAACCGACCATGATGAACATCTAGTGATGGATGCACTAGCACACCCATGGCCAGACGTGCTCTTGTATGCGTTTCCCCCAGTGGAAATTATACCACCGGTTTTAGAGAGAGTGCATTAGCAGCACCTCTCTCTGATTCTAGTGGCCGCTTGGTGGCCAGCAAAGTCGTGGTATGCGGAAATAATCATCCTGTTGGCAGCAAGGCCCTGGCAGCTTCCTCTCCGCAGTGACCTCCTCTCTCAGGCAGGGGGGAGGTGATTCATCTACGACCAGAACTGTGGTGGCTGCATGCTTACCTGTTGAAAGGTCCAATTTGATAACTAAAGCGCAGTGGCAACAATACTGAGTACTGTAGTGCTAGGGCTTCATCAACTAGAGGCGTGTATGCATACAAGTGGTGAGCATTTGAGCAATGGTGCCAAGACCGGCACATTACTCCATTTCAGTGCTCTATTGTAGATGTTTTGACTTTCCTGCAGGAGCTGTTGGATAAGGGTCTTGCCTATTGTACAATTAAGGTTTATTTAGCAGCTATATCTGCTTGTCATATTGACTTTGATGGCGCGGCATCAGGTGCACATCCTCTTGTCATGCGCTTTTTGAAGGGAGTTCGCCGACTGAGACCTGTGGTTAGATCCAGTGTTCCCTCATGGGACCTGACATTGGTACTGGAGGCCCGTTGTGGCCCCCCCTTTTGAACCCATTGAGTCTGTAGATATGAAGTTTCTTTCACATAAGACTGCACTTCTTCTCGCTTTGGCTTCTGCATCTGAGATGAGGGATGTGAGATTATTCAGGGACTGAGCGCCGACACGCCAACTATTGATGGCATCCCAAAGCTCGGCTCATATCTTGGAACTGAACTCGTAACTACAGCAGAAATTTTGCTTGAGCCGAGGCTCGTATCTCGAAAAACTCGTATGTGGAGCAGCTCGTAACTCGAGGTACCACTGTAGGCTGATTCTAGCCTGTAATACACAGACACACACACAGATGCAAACAGACATATACACAAGCCATATATGCCTAGTCTCGTGAACACATTCCAATGGTATACTTTTACCATATAAGGTTAGAGGGAGAGCCAAGAATGTTGTTTTATTACTGTTGTAAAACTAACGTCTTTGGATAGACAGTTTCCCAACTTTCAGCTGTTGTGCAGCTTTTACCTCATGGATGTGTACAAGCTGGGCAAGACTTTCTGCAGCCTGAGCCAACGCCTCATCCACAGTCTTCTCAATCTTCTCAATATCAGCTGGCTAAAGAAAACAGCACCAGAAATCTTAGTTATAATTAAATATTAGCCACATATATGTATAAAGCCATTCTTGATTGATACACACTTTCAGTACTAATCAGAAAGTCAATAAGCATTTGTCAGTAACCTTACAAAAGACACCTGTGGTGTTGTAATCATGACATGTTAGAATAACGGTTACAGAGAATATGTTAATGCAGTTGACTAATTTGAAACAACTTTCACTTCCCACTAGCAACCTCTGAAATCGCTCAAACATACCTGCTGCATATCCTCAGTACTGACAAAAGTGTCTGCGGATGGTGATAAGTTGTTCTTTCTGCGATTCTTTGATTTCTCACATCGGAGGCTTACGAAGACAGAAATACCAGAGCAATTACACTATGTAATTGACAAGCATTTAAAAAAAAAGATACACTTTCTGCTGTAAAATAATAGAAAATATCCATTATTCCTGTCAAATTTTGCTGTCAAACTCCAAATATTTTTACAATTAAATGTATATTTATTTTTAGTTTATTTAGATGTACAGGACGAGAAAAACAGTTTAAACCGAAAAACAAAGTAGAAATTTGTAACCTAGTGTTACCAAAATAAAAATATTGATACTCTAAAATCTGTGACACACTGATTACATGTGGTGGAGGCAAAGTTGTTCACATTTCCTGAGACAGCAGTGTCTCAGCTCAACATTCAGAAGTTCATATTACCTTTTCATCTTATTCATTTTAGTAGTGTAGATGAGTCCAATGATTCTGCTCTCTTCCTGCAGACCATCAACTCCTCCTTCAGGAAGAGTAGACTCAACCTGCAGGGACAACTTCGTTAGCTCACAGTCACCTTTCACCCCTTTCTGCTGCTAAAACATTTTGATGCAAAAATCAAATTTTCAACAGCAACTTTTATTGATTTTCCTCCAGACAACAAACAAATAGCTAAATGTTATTAACTAAAGGTGGCCAGCAACAAGGTTTACAGAGAACACTCTGTAATATACTTCAGAAAACATACTTCAGAAGACTTCTGAAGTATCAGCAGCCTTACAACAAACCACAACCATCTGTCTGTTGCATGAGAAGGACAAATGCCCTAAAGTTTGAATTTAATACATTGCAGAAAATACCATGGGAAGCAAAATGTTGTTTGCTTTACAATTTAAAGAACCACTAGTCATTTATGATGACAGTGATCCTTTTAAATTTGCGATGGTCAATGACTGAGAAATGACCCTGTCAGACAGGAAGGGCAAGATCAGTTTTTACCTCACATTCAGGACATCTGATGACACTGTCACACTCAAGAGACTGTAGGCAAAATGTGCAGTAGATGTGGCCACATAAAAGCACACGAGGGAGATTGCCATGGATTTCGTCCTCTGCAAGAAATTAAAAGAAAAAAAAACTAGAAAAAACATCCTGACTAAATGTTGAATGCAGAGGATCACATACATGTTTGAATGGCCACTGCACCACAACTCACAGCACTGTATTGTTTTATTCAAAACTTTATCACAACAAACTGCTTGCAAATGAAAAGCTCACAACTACAGTGGATTTACAATGGCAAGAAAAGCGGCAAAAAAGTCAGGTAAACGCATGTTCCTGTTTTCACAAAGGTACTTGATGAGATAGCAGTGACATGGAAAAAGAACCACACAGTGAGAAACACTCCATCGTGGGAAGTTTGCTGTTAAGATTGTGAGGGGATGGAATCCCTCAGTCTCCACCAAATGCCAAAAGAGGAGCCGCTGGTGTCGAGCCAACTTCACCCGAAGACTTCAGTCTTGGTCGGCCCCGTCCATCCCTTCAAGGCAGAGAGTTTCCAGTCCAGCCTTACAGATAAGTACTACAACACATTTTAACTCTCAACACTTCCTCTATCCCAATGGCTTGCCAAGCTGCGCTGGAAGAGGACATGACAGCTAAATCAGATACCACTGTGGGAAGAAATCTGTGTCATAAATGAGCACGTCCTTTGCCTCCACAAAGTGGCAATACAGTCTACAGGGAGAGCCATGGATGTCATGGAACGCTGGTTCAGGCTCAACAACCTGATGATGAAAAAGAAGAGGGTCTCCACGACATAACTGTACCAACGCTGACACCACACTAAGTTGTTTTATTTTGCTAGATTGCTGCACTACGGCATTATTTCACCACAATTTGCAATCTAGGTCAGGTCAAGACCTGTGCACTAACATTCATCAGTGGTCATCAGATAAAAACATTGGTCAGCACTTTTTTTCTTTTTTTTTTTACAGTGACATTTAAGCTAGTCTGACCCCCAAAATGGGCAAACAAATAGTGGGAAGCATAGGACCTGTTTGCTGATATCAGCGGTAAAACTTGTCGCTTGTGTGGGGAAAAGAGTAAATAGTGGGCTGGATGCGGGAGAACATGCAGAGGAAGAACTGAACAGGTGAGCTGATATCCAGATCCTTGAGTTTCTGCAGTATCTTTAGAACCGTAGTGGGCTCTGCATCACTGCTTCACACACCAAGAAATGCTGAGCAGCAAAGTCCTGAACATGTCATAAGCACTGTAACAGACAGTGGCAAAATGTTTAAATCACTGGCAGTTTCAGTCTCTTCTGGAGGAAAGTCTCTGAATTTGGTGACGTGCCTTATCACACAAGTATGATGAGCTCAATAACTCAATGACTTACAGCCCTTCCCCACGAAGGGCTGAAATTTTTTCTGGTTTGAACCCTGCATGTTCCACGCAGAGTGCAGTACTCGGATTGTAAAAATTGTTTATATAAAATTTTTTAAAAGTCCAGACATATGCATCCAGGGAGTTTTCAGAGGGCACTGTGAGGTGTTGTAAAACACATGGAAAAAATAAACATGCTGAAAAACAGTGCTGTCTGCCATAACACAGCTTATGGAGAATCACATTTCCACATCTGTGACGATTCAGATGGTACTGGCACCTCCATCACAAGTGGGGGAGGTGAAAGGCTACACATATGGTGTGTAAGGGTTCTAGCCAGCGGTTGATCACCTGGCCCCTGTACCATGCTGAGGTCATCTTGTACTGGGCTGAGAATTGGCAATCGGAACTCTTCCATCACTGCAATTAGCAAGCGGGCGTGCAACCCTTGCACTCCGCTCTCTAATTTCTTTTCTCTTGCTACAGTAGATCGTTTCACTACTGTATTATTTCACAGCAATTTACAATCTACCACTGGTCACAGCCAGTTTTATTCACAATATGCACATGTGATATCAGGCTTGCTTTTCTGGGGCCACAGAAAACTAAATGGCAACCAGAGTGAAGCAGGGGGGAAGAAGAGGAAACAGGAGCTCAAAGAACAATTTAACAGGGTTCATACACCTTTTTCAGGATCAAATTCAAACACTTTTTAAGCACTTTCAAGGTCCATTTTTAAGATTTTCCAGCACATTAACACTGTGATATTTTTATACAAATACATACTCAAAATTATTTCACATTTTTTAAGTCACATAAGTCACTTGACAGGTAACAACTGATATTTAATTCGGGAAACTTTATTCTCCAAATTGTGAACAAATCCTAAGGCATTAACCTGAACTATCCAACAAAGTTAACTATCATATTAGGCTCCATAAGCTCCGCTCAAACGGTGAAAATTCCGCCTCATGGGCACAGAATTCAGCTTTGCGGACGTAGTTTCCTCATGGTGCAGCAGACACTCTTGCCCGACGTTTGGTGCGTGAGGACTTCCGCGCTAGCGGAATGACATATGCTTGATATTGTTTTCTCTTACGCCAGACCTTTATTATAAATCCATGCTCCTCTTATCCATAATCGGAATTGGCAATTTTCCAGCCAACACTCAAAAGCTGACATAAAGGTCAGTCCCGGGCAGAGAAATTTTCATTTTAGACATTCCGCCTCGTTTTGTCTCTACATCTCATAAGCGATCTAGTCAATCAAATACGTATTTGAAAAGCGGCAATAATTTCAAGAACTCCTATGAAAATTCAAGCACGTTACAAACCTTAAAAGTGCAATATCAGAATACAAGCATTAAAATTAAAGGATAAGAGAAAGTTTCTCTTGTCCTAATTAAACCATTTTCATGGGCTTGGTCAGGTACCTCACACATAACAGACAAATCTCTCCTCAGGCGCCATTTTAGTTCTTACTACCAGGTGAAAGTGAACTACTTTAAGGCTGCTTCAGGCCAAGAAGCAACAGTATCCGAAAACTTATATTTAACAGTTTTCGGTGTGTATACATATGAACAATAGGTATCTTATCTATTTATCTATCTATAAAACGTATTAGCTAACTCAGCTAGCTGCTACGGCTGCTAGCTAACGGACAGAAACAGTAATCAAATTAGACGATATAACAGCGCGTTAATCTGTATGAAAATTACTTTAAATACCCTACCAGGAAGCGTGAAGGCCTCCCCACATAACTTGCAAATTGCAGCGATGGGGGTTTCGCCTCTGTCCATCTTTATAAATGTTCTCTTTTTTTCCCCTTTCTTCCAGAAAGTTCACCCCTGGTTCTTTATCACGTGACGTTCCAGGTGCGTTCACTGCCCACCCATTATCCTCGAGTCAGTGAGTGGTAAAATTATTTCAATTCAAGAACTGTTAATAATCAACTGCATTGCTTTCATGCTGTTTATCGGATTCAATTTGGGGTATTTTATTGCCAAAACATTTTTTTATATGTCAGACTCCAAGACAACAGAGAAATATATTAATTCAGAGATCATAAGACAACTGTTAGAACAATAAAAACACCGTAACCCTAATCATCCAAGTCTCCTTCAAGAAGTACCCCCCATAACTGTTGCCCCTAGAAACGAAAAGAAAAACTGCATTTCTGAACATGCAAAATAAAATTACAAAAATCATAAAACCTGATAAAAATTCTCTACAACTTCATACAGACATCTTAAATTATGTTTATGGGTTCATATTTATATGTTTGCATGTTTGTAGCGCTTTGAGCTGCCCCTCCTTGTGCCTGGTTCTGCTAGAAGGGAGTTTTGTTTCCCACTGTCGCCAAGTTCTTGCTCATGTGGGGTCGTTTAGACTGTTGGGTTTGGACTGTAATTATTGTAGGGATTTTACTTTACAATATAAGGTGTCTTGAGATAACCTTTTGTTGTGATTTGGCACTATATCAAGAAAATGTAATTAAAATATGATTACTGGGGGAACTATTCCAACCTTTTTCTCATACCATGTATCAGAAAAGGATGTCCTGCCTGTAAAATCATGCTTGATCATGACTGCCACATCTTATTGGAGCAAAATGTGATTCTTTTAAAAACACTGATTGTACTGGGCATACGGCTTAAGAAAACTTTCCGTTGCTCAAGGGTAATGCTGTGCTATAGAAGTTAAAATTTATGTATCTTTTGTGTCCTGATACATCAATTAGATTTGCCCAGAAAATAGTCTTGACTTGTGTTGCAGTCAAGTAGTGGGGGCATGTTTCTTGACTATATGCAAGCCATGTTGTCAAGAGTTATAAGACAGGCAGGTGTTAGAAAGCTGCAAAAATGCTCCAAAAGATACTCAGAAGTTACCAATAAATAGTGGAAACCTCTAATTCTTACAGCATTTTAGCACTAAAACAATACAGACTTCCCCAAACCTACTGACATTATCAGTTACCTATTGTTGATTTTGTTGTCTTGTTATTTCCTGCCAGGTTTTTTATTATTTTATTGTTTATCAATAAAGCCAATCTGCAATCAAAAGTGTGCCCACAAAAACTGTCAAATGTTAATCAAATGAAATGAAAAGCAGATGGCTTTCACATGGTATACTTACTAAATGTAACCCTGATTTTTTTTTATCAGCCTGAGCCACAATAAACTTTACTTATATTATTCTGTGGTTCATACAGTCACATATGCGTGTTGTATAATCCACCGACAAAGCTGATTAGTTAATATTTTACAAAGCCTGTATCATTTATTGAAATAATATCTAAACCATAGCTAAGACAGGGATTTAATGCACCCATTAGCTCTTTATTTATTCAGTACCTAATGTGAAGTTTGAGTTTAGCCTACAGTCGGTTGCAATAAGGGCTGAAAAACAGTCCTGATTATGTACGGTTTTCTGTGAACACTTGGGGGCACCAAAGACCAAGGCAGACTCAATAAACCACCAGGTGGAGAAAACATATCCTTGGGTTTGCGCAGATATTCTCTTTGAAGTTCTTTCTTTGGTCGAATATGAAACCATTAATGAGCATGAATATGCATTGATCCATTTGCGTTTTACACTTGTGAATTTCTCCATTTGTTAGAAATATCAGATTTGACCTGCCTTCAATCATTCATCTGGGCTGTGCATTACAGGTGAGCCTGTATCAAGTATTAAGTAGAAGTACAGATACTTGTGTTGAAAATGCTCTGGTAAAAGTTGAAGTACTAATTCACCTTTTTCACTGAAGTAAAAATGAAAAAGTACAGACTCTGAAAACTCAAAATATGTAGACATATTAACTCCATATAAAAACAGCTATTTGGAGGACATTTTTACCAACTATTGCCAAGCTAAATGACCCTCATCTCATATTAATATCATATTCAAATAATAATAATAATACATAGAAATACAAAGTTTATTGTAACATCAATTCAAATTCTAATGAGTTTACTCAGTCTGAACATTTCTTATGTATAACACAAGCAGAGAAAAGCAAAGGTAACGAATGGCACTGGGGAGGACCGCCCACCCAAAACTGTCTACATTCCGATTTTACACTGCAATAAATACCACCCAGTGTTGTCTTACTCCATCATAAATTACTAGATCACAAAGTCTAGAAATTTATTTAATTGAATTTTACTGTAACTGTAAAATATGATTTTATATTTTTATTTTGAAAGACATTCACATGAACCAATAATGGCACATACTGTAAAGTCTGGACATGTGCAATTTATGTACCCTAACGACATCCTCTAAAAAACGAAATGAAATACAAGAAAAACAAACATTTGGAAAGATGTGAATTAAATATGTTTATTTGATTTTTGTGTTGTGTTTTTAGTTCACATTTCAATATTGTTAATAATTACATTTATAATAGAAAAAAAAACAATTAATTAAACTAACTGTTTAGAACTGAGCACCAAATTTAATTGTGATTGGCAAAAAATTCACTGAAATATGAATTTTAAAAATTTACCAATGATGAGTGATAGGGGTTTTTTTAATATTTGAAAATTTTGGTGACCTTGACCTTTGACCTTCAACCTTAAAATTCAAAACATGTGGTCTTGGGCACCTAAGGAACATTTCCACAAAGTTTAATCAATATTGGTTCAAAATATTTTGAGTAATATTGTTAAGAGACAGAAAACATAACCTCTGTCCAAATATGGAGGGACAATAAATAAAAACCTCCAAAAAAACCAAAAAAAAAGAGCTCCATTTCCTGTTGCTTTACATTGTAGATGTGTAACTATGCCTATATATATAATTTCGGGAGTGAGTCTTGTGAGCATCATTGTCTTAAATTTAATCTGGTCTGCCACCCTTTATGCCACTGCTTCTTAAAGTGTGGGGCAGGTGGGGCATGAACGACCTGGGGAAAAGTCATGTGGAACAAATGTTGAACATCGTTAGCAGATACGTTAGCACAGCAACTTGCAAAACTCTCCTCTGTCACCCTCTGCTGTTTACATAGAGCCGCTTTGCCACTGAGGGGTACACGAATACAGGAATAAATTACGTGATTTTACCTCTTTCATATCTTTGTGTGCGATAAAACCAGGGATGGATTGTTTGTGTTATTATTATTGTTAGATTCAAAACAGTTTGCCTTAGAGCTAACAATCAGCTTAATTTAAAAATGTAAGGAATGAAAGTAGTTGTGTTTGTCTAAAATGCATGGAATAAAGTCAAAAGTTGTCACAAAAAGAAATACTCAAGTAAAGTACAGATGTCTGAGAATTCTACGTATGTACAGTAACAAAGTCTCTGTACTCTATTACTTCCCCACCTTTGGTGCATATGTAGATGCTTTGGAAGATGTTTAAATATGCACTTGTTTTTAACCGTCTGGGTTCCTTTCCTAGCTCTTGTGTTTTCTTTCAGAATATTAATCCCTCTTGTTTACTGTATGCTGCATTTTATGTTCTCTTTCATTCTCTTGAATATATTGCAAATCTAATGGCAGTACATTGCTCCCCTTTTTCCATGTGAGCACAACTGCCAAGCAGCAGTGCTGCCTGAGGACAATGGCCAGCCACTCAGTGAAGCAGCAGTAACCGGGAGTGACAGGCAGTGGAGAGCAGAGAGGCAAAGACATCAGATGGTAAAGGTAAATCATCTGGTATGCAACACTGCCAAAACTTAACCTTCAGAGAGTGTTCTTCCAAGTCCCTCGAGGGGGTAATAAAATTGCAGCTCAAGAAGAGGGACTTTCCTTTACAAGGTGGCAGGATTTACCCTCAAAGAACAACTTGAAATACATGCCTTTTATTAGTACAACCACCACCTCTTTAAATGTCTAAATAAATGCATCTCCTGGCTTTGATCTCAAGTGAAAGTGGATCACCTTGGAGTGAGGTGTCACAATGTCTGCAGGGATATAAGTGCACCTGTCTCCCAAAACGTGGTAGGAACAGATCCAAGATTAGTTAACACAGAGACACAAGGATGTGTAACACTGCAAGTGCATCTGGCTTCACTTTTTCCTTGTTTAAATTAAGAAAACAACAGTGTTTTTAATATGTAAGGATAACACAAGCGGTTATTAGTGCTATGTTACAGGAGTAACAACAAACCATCCATCTTTATGCTTATTTTTCTAATCTATTCACACAAGACTCAACATGATATTTATTGATTTACACTTGAAATTGTCAAAAAGAGGTGGAGACAAAGCTTTATTAAAAAAAAACAACAACAAATCAAATGGTTTACAAATCACCACCTTTATCAATTGAGTACTTTGTGCAAATATATTTGAGAAATTGGCAGTTAGAGGTAACATGGATTGATCAATAAATAATATATTTGAAATAGCATATTTAATGAGTAGCTATTTACTCTAGTATTTGCTCTTAATTTGCATTTTCTCTGGAAAGCTTATTGGTACTTTCCCCAGGCAGTCCCCAGGAGGGACTACCATCCACTTCTCATCAGTGGACACTTTCAAATACATGGGAGTGACCATCTCACGGGACCTGTCCTGGACTCCTCACATTAACATCACTGTGAAGAAGGCCAGACAGTGTCTCTACCCCTACCGGCTGAGACACTTCAAGCTCCCACTCAAAGCACTCAAGAACTTTTATACCTACACCATCGAAAGCATCATGCATTGGAGCATCACCACCTGGAGGGGAAACTGCACCAAACAGGACTTCATGGCCCTGAAAAGAGTGGTTCGTTCACCTGAATGGACCATCAGAACCACCCTCCCCAACTTGCAGGACATTTACACCAAGCAGTGCAGGTTCAGGGCTATGAAGATCCTTAAACAGCCCAGCCACCCTGGACACTCTCTTCTCCCTGCTCCCATGAGGCCGGCATTACCGCTGCCTGAAGACGAAGACTGAGAGGTTGAAGAAGAGCTTTTATCCACAAGCCATTCGTCTGCTTAACTCTGAGCCCTAAACCACACTATCATGCACATTGTAAATGTGTATATTATTCTATGTAAAGTGTGTATAGTATATAGTGAGAATTGCTTAGTTTTATTTATTTATGTGTATATACATATATATATATATATATATATATATATATATTCTTTGTCTACTTATTATACAGAATACATGTCACTGTGCATTGTGCTGTGTATAACTGTGCATGTGACAAATAAACATTATTTTATCTTTTCTTATCTTTTTTCTGCAGTAGGACTACAGAAAAATGAATTCTCTTCATGTTTGAAAGAATCTTTTGTTGCATTGGCTAATTGTTTCCTTTTATGCAAAGAGGTTTTGTAAACACAAAAGCATCTTTCATTCTGCACACTGAATTCTGGAAGATGAGGAGAATGTGATGAGTCTGATTTGGGGAGTGAAGGAATCTGGATGACCGTCAGGATGATAATAGGCAGACTGGAAGGGGGCAGGGATGGCTATGTGTGTCTATATGTGTATGTACCATGGTGGGGGGTTGTGACTGTGTTTGCTACGGGTAATGAACCAATCATGAGGCCGCCCATAGGAGGATGTAGGGGTGCCAGAAAGGGGAATGGGGGTTGCCCCCCCCCCCCCCCCCCCCTCCCCTCCCCAAATAGGGGGTCCCCCCCCC
>VOQJ01033410.1:3513-19724 GCA_015052665.1 Apistogramma diplotaenia | reverse complement strand
CTTCCTCTCTTCCCTCACAGGAGTGAGGGAGTAGGGGGAGGCAGAGCGTCAGCCCGGTCCGGCAGGGGACGGGCTTCCTCCAGGTCAGGTGTCCCGTCCCTGGTCTCTGTCTCCCCTGCTCTCTTCGCTTTCGCCATGATGCACTGAGTGTTTCTTTTCATTCACCTCTTTTACTCTCTTTATACCCTATTGTGCATTATTCATTACTTATTAATAATCCTTCTCTCTCTCTTCCACAGCATGTCTTTTGCCCTGTCTCTCTCTGCTCAGCCCCAACCGGTCGCGGCAGATGACTGCCCCTCCCCGAGCCTGGTTCTGCTGGAGGTTTCTTCCTATTAAAAATGAGTTTTTCCTTTCCACTGTCGCCAAGTGCTTGCTCATAGGGGGTTGTTTTGATTGTTGGGTTTACTCTGTAATTATTTTAGGGTCTTTACCTTATAATAAAAAGGCAACTATTTGTTGTGATTTGGCGCTATATAAATAAAATAAAATTACATTGAAATAACTATAGCATAAAGAACATGCTAACAAGTTTACCCCAAATCATTAAATTCATTAATTCTTTATCCTTGGTGTCACTTATAAACAACTCTGCCAACTCCAGAGGTAGACAAAGCGACGATTCCTCTTGTGTCACACTCGCCAAAGTCTCTTAAACCACCTTTTTCCCCCCATACAATATTATTGTATTTCATAGAATACAATATTTTCCTCTGAGAAAATGCAATGGAGTACAAGTAAAAAGTGACATGAAAAACTGAATTGTATAACCCAACACAAGCTGTGTAAAAATATCAGTGAATGTGAAATTTCACAGTACCATATTGATTTGTGTGGTTGGCACCTCATAATCCATTTCTTCTAAAGTGCTTTCAAGCATAGAACAGCACACACAGTCACATGGAATGAAGTAACACAAAAAAGTTCAAGTTACTACATTTCAGTAAGACTAAGCTGAACACAGAAAGATGGTGAACAAAGATTTTGATACAGTTCTGGTATTAAGTTTACACACTAATCATGGGCATGAATGTCATGATAATTTTGGGTTTAATGACTTGAATTAAATTCAATTCAGATTTATTGATATAGTGCCAAATCACAACAAAAGAGTCACCTCTAGGTGTTTTATGTTGTAAGGTAAAGACCCTACATTAATTACAGAGAAAACCCAACAGTCAAAATGAACCCTTATGAGGAGGCAAGGAAAAACTAAAATTTAACAGGAAGAAACCTTCGGCAGAACCTGGAAACATTTTTCCTCAGGGAGGGGCAGTCAGTCGTTGTGACCGGCTGGGGCTGAGTCAAAAACAGAGAGAGTAGAGAGCCAGAGATTAATAATAATGATTAAATGCGGAGTGATGCATTTTTCACAGTGGTGAAAATAAATACTCAGTACTTCTTTTAACTGTTCTTTTTCCAGGGTGGGATGACTGGCACTAGGAGTCATTTAGAGTAGTGCACCTACATGAGTAACCATCTTGGTAGTCCTAGTCATTCAATTCAATTCAATTCAATTCAATTCAATTCAATTCATGTAGTGCTAAACCACAACAAACAGTCGGCTCAAGGCACTTCACATTTTAAGGTAATTACATTAATTACAGAGAAAACCCAACAGTCAAAATGACCCCTTATGAGCAAGCACTTGGCGACAGTGGGAAGGAAAAACTCCCTTTTAACAGGAAGAAACCTCTGGCAGAACCAGGCTCCCGGAGGAGCAGTCATGAAACCAATTTCCTCTTTAGGGGTGACAGCTGGGTCGCCTTCCAGACCTTGGCAAAATGGTGACACACAATTTTTAAATGACGCTCTTGAAATCTAAAGTTGTGTAGAAATGGTTCAGAGACTTTCCCAACTTGTGTAAATCTACAGTTCTCCTTGGAGTTGCTTGTTGTTCTGAGAATTGGTTAATCCAGTCAGTGCTGCTAAACAAATTATTTTTATGCTAACAGAGGAAAACCACTAGTTACAGTGAATCATAATCACTAACAAGAAGTTACCAGGCTTTGGCCTTGTCAAGTGAAGACAGAACCTTCAAGCACACTTATTAAAAGATTTAAGTGAGTTTATGTACAGTATATATTCGAGCCTGTATGTAGACTTTTGATTCTGTGTGGATCAAAGAAAATAAATAAATAAATTCAAACTTGTCCACCCAATTCTTGTTTTTCAAAGTCATTAAAGTTTTATGCTGTACACTCATTCTATGCTGGATAAAAGACAGATCAAAGAAATAATTAAAATTACCATTAGATTAACGTCCATAATGAGTGTATGTAGACTTCTGACCACAACTGTAGATAACAAACAACAGACCTGACCACCTTCGTCCCACCAGTCCACACCAAAGAGCACCAAAGATGTTTTGAAGCCTTTGGCGGCTCAGCACCTCATTAGGAGACATGAAGACTTTCACTTCAGTTTATCAGCTGCATTCACACAGTGTATTCCATGACTGATTTGAAGTGGGCAGGTCTTTCCTCTCTTTTAGATTGTGTCCTTGTACACTACTGGACTACTTTTTTGTTTTGTTTTTTTGCCACAGCAGCTTCATTAATAGTAGAGAGAGACGGGAAAGGGGGTAAATTGAACCTGTGCCATCCACCCCACACAGTGGTATATGCATATGGTTGCCCAGGCTAAAGGCTCAGTGACTGAAAATCCCTTGCTAGTCTCTACATCAGCGCCAAAGACCCCACTCTCATTACCACTCATGATCCTCCACAAGAAAGTCACATTAGCTTTGACTCAGAGGAAGATTTCCAGGAAGGGATAGCAAGGGATACCAAAAGTATTGCAGCAGTTTTTAGTATTTGATCATAATGAGGTATGATTCAGATAAACTGTGCACATGCGTAGATGACAATTAGCTGTGAAATGTGGCAAAGGTAGTTTTTATTTCAGGATTCTTCTACAGAGTTCGGTTTTTGTGTTCACATCAGAATCTTATTGATTTACTCCTACAACACTCAGTGCAGAGCTGTCCTTTAACGAGATCACCAGGTCATCCCAACAAGCCCATGTTAAAAACAATTCAAAGTCAGGCTTACTGCCTCTAAACTTTGGGTTGTTAATCAGCCTTCCTCCATCCTTATTTCTCCCATCCACCCGTACTCACACATATGCTTGATCACTCACATTCATTCTCATCTACACTTGGTCATGCTTCTCCTCACACTCAAACCTTAATCTTTTATGTTCAAAGACATAGTTAGGAGCTGTAGGCGGTGGATGATTAGGAGCCAGTCATTGGGAGTGACTTGGAAAGCTGGTGTGGTTTTAAGACCAGCCTTACTGCCTGTGTGACCTAATACCTGCTGAAAATCAAACGGCTCCACATCAAGGCAAAGGATTGGGAGAGGGAGGGAAAATGAGAGATTATCTCGTTAGCCAAACTCACTAACCAGTCTGTCGCTGAGCATTTCATGACCTGTCCATCCTTGAAAAACAAGACCCCCAGCACCTCCTCTGCCACTTAGCCTTTTACACCAGAGGCCATTGTCCTCTGCAAAGCAGGATGTTTTAACTTGCGGTGGTGGGGGGACTGGTCCATTTTGGGTGGGGATGGGGTCATGTGTTTTAATAGAAAGCTGTGAGCAATCTATGTTGTAATTATCTCACTTTGCTGCACTTACAGAATGCTTGACCTGCTTCTCAGGATTGATATGGCACATTTCTCAGGGTAAGGCGGGGGTCTGCACACAGGATTTGGATCTATGTGGGAGTTTGTGTGAAGGAGAAATGCTTTTGTGTGAGTGAGAACATGCATAAGTGTGATGGTGTGCTTCAGCTGCCCTGGTGTGACAGAGGCCTTGAGAGTCTTCATCTTCATGGGTGGGCAATAGAGGGAAGGTGAAGAGGCTGGAAAGATGGCAAATTGTTGGCCCATTTACTTTATCACAAGACCCAATAATTAAAGAAAATGCTGGTAGTCTAAAATGCTGGATTAAGCTATGTTATGTGAATAAGTTAGTATGAGTAATACCCTTTTTTACATGAGTAGTTTACCTGAGGAGTAATTTGAGAGGTTTTGTGGATCTCTCAAACAATCACAAACAACAAAACTTTTAAAACGTCAACAGTCAAATGCATCCATTGACCATATATTACATGTAATTTATTCGTCAACCATTTTAAAACATTTCCTTAATGATACAAAAACTGATTATTTCACATTTACCTCTTACTCTTGCAAGGCAAAAGTCAGAACAAGCCTCTAATCAGGCAACTGCATTAAACTGCTAACACACTGAGCTTTGTGAGCAACAGGCTGGCGACCTGTACAGGGTGTACCCTGTCTCTCACCCTATGTCAGCTGGGATAAGCTCCAGCCCTCCCGCAACCCTGAACAGGATAAGCGGATGGATGGACAGTTGGGGGTGAGGGGATGGAGACGGGACAAAAGGCATGCTGTGGAAGTGGAAGACAGCCAGAGATTAATAATAACTAATGATGAAATTCAGAGTGGTGTAACACAAAGCTAACAAAATAGCAAGAGTGATGAGCTGATTGTATGCCGACCCCAGCCCTGCAGTTAGAGTCTGATCTTCAAAAGAAAACACGTGTTGTACGTGTTTGTACAGCAGAATCACTGCGGTGATTGCTTTGGAGTCTCTTTGGATTGGATCTCAACTTCCTCACTTTGTGTTGTCAGCTATGTGTTCAAACTTAAACCCTATAAAAATGATGTGTGTGTCCTCATCTGAACAGAGATTTGTGTCAGTGTGTGGGACTGTAGCCTGAGGTTTGTTAACTGTCAGTTCTATGACCGTACATTTCAGGACATGTTATGGAGTAATGCTAAAGTACTGTAACGAGTAAAGCAACAAATTTCTTTCCTTGGAGAGTAATTAAACAATGTAATGCAGCACTTTTTTTTTTTTTGTTTGTTTTGTTTTTTTAGAAAAGTTCATAATTTTCAGAAGTATGGCCAGATTCAGACTGCCAACAAACATGAACTTGAGAATGAATCATTTTAAAAGCTAAAGCAGACAGAATTCAGCTCTGAGTTTCAGATTATGTCTTTTCTTTATTCTTTCAGCTGCAGCTGCCCTAATGAAGTACTGCTGTATGCAGTATTTCCACCGTACTACTTCATCATGACATTGCACCACGACCTGCTTGCTCGACTTGTTCCTGATGCAAATGATTCTTGGATAGAATGTGTAGAAAAATACTCTGGCATGCTACTGTGAAATGTGACCTGAAGCATTGGGACATACTAAATCATTTCTGGAACATTAAATTGTATGGTACTACAGTTAATGGAATGCACCCTCGATTTGTCACAGCAGGAAGAGGTGATACTAATGACATTAAAATTACTGCATTCCTTTCACCTGGGCTCCTTCCAGGTTTCTGTGTTAAAAAATGCCGGCTCACTGGGATGCTTGATGGAATAATTAACAAAATTGGTTTCACCTGTGCTTGTGCTGCTTCGACAAATCAAGAAGTCTGCCTCGAAAGGGCTACCTTTAATTTGTCGAGCTTTCTTTTCTGCCTAATATAAAAATTAGCCCCAATATTTCTGCTAGTGGTCCTTAGGTTTTAAAGACAGTATTATAATCCTGCTTCAAAATAAAGCAAACAAAGACCTCAGCACCCAAAAGATTCTCCTCGACACAAAGAACAAAGAAATGTTCCCAGTGTAAAGCTTAACGTCAGCTTTGCCTTCTGGCGGATGGTAAAATGTAGTGCTGAGAGATTTCTGTTTGTCAAGAGGTGACATCTGTCAGGAGACATGATTCAACCAAGATGCATTCCTCCATCAGGTCTTTGGCAAGCACAGGAGAACCGCTCTTCCACCTTCATTATTCCTGCGTGAATCAGATGGAGGAACAGCTGCTCGGGTGACTCAAAGAGAATTTTAAACATAAACAGTTTGGCAAAAGAAACAGCGAGAAATACTGTGCTGATGAACTGTGATTTTGTTTTATGCACCATCTGATACAGTAAAATGCTTTGATTCAGCAAATCAGGCTCCACATGGTAATCTGTTCAAAGATTAGTTTTTTCCAAATATTCATTAAAACTCAGATTAACTGAACTGATCTAATTTTTGCTGGAGATGTTGGCTTAAGATTGCTGAAAGAGCTGCACTTCAAACTAACTACTGCCTGCAACACAAACTAATGCTCTCACACATCACAGTCCTGAATCACACACATCTCCCTTTCTTGGCAGAATTGGGCTAGATGACACACACCTGGACTTGTTGGCAGGAATTTACAGTCACTATTTTTCCCTGTGAAGTGGTGAGCTGCTTCAAAGCACTGTTTGGAAATTTCAAAAGCCTAAAAGGATCAAGTTGGAATTGGCTGTTAAAACCACTATTTGTCACTATAGTGTATACAAAAGCACATGAAACTCTGTTGATCATCAAACTGTTGCTTTAAATAGCCTGGGATTTATAGAAAACACTAACACATACACACTCACCTGGGCCAGAAACAGGAGTGTTATAGTTTTAGCCAGAGCTGAGAAGACAAATGATAGGAAAGTTGGCAATGTAAGCGCATAAAGACAAAAGGCTAAGAAGGTAATTAATGTATATTTTTGGGCTCCTATGTAGACAACATGAAATATGTCGTGTGCAGCGGGGGGGGATTGTGAAGGAGGCTTCACTGTATTCATCCTTTATGTTCATTAATTAATAACTAGACTTTTCACCAATGACCCTGCACATTTTTCTATCATTACTCACTGTTGACACATGTAAATACTGCTTAGTGGAAAGCACAGTGTCAAATATGGAGCACATTAGTCTTGCCTGATAAATGAATGTAATGTGCATATACAGTAAATACATTTTAAACAAATATGCTGTTTTTTATGAATCTTTCTTAATATACTTAAACATTTCTCCTTTTAAGTTATGCTTTAGTTACTTTATTTGGATTTCTGATTCGGTGCCAGGAATTTCAGACCAACCTCTCAAACTGTGAAATCTAACTCCATATGAGTTGTACTTCCAGCCATCTTCTCTGTTGTGTGCTTCACTAGTGCAACTACTGCTTGATCTCAGTTAGTGAGGGGACGTAATATGCATATTACTTTGAATTGAATTTGTATATTGAAACTATTTGATGGTGAATCACAGGCAGACTAATGTAAAAGTAACTTTTAGTGCAAATAATTACTTCAAAAAAGAACAGAATAAGTACTTTTTAAAGAGGTATTTTAAAAAATTAATACATGACATTTTTGACACGAGTCCTTACTCAAAACTGGCAACAGGTGTGGATGTGAGATTATGTGGATAGCCATGTGATAGACTGGCAACCTGTGTATCACAGACACCTTTCAGCCAACAATATCTTGTAAATGTCTAAAGCTTTACTTAAAAAGAAATAATGATGGTCATTTCATTACACCATGAAAGAACTTGCCTATAGATTCACAACCTTTGACAGGAATTTGCTTCTTGTCACTACAAGAAAAGATTTATCGCATCCTTACCTTGAATAATATGTCCATTTCATCACATAAGGTGAGCCTGCCTGAACTCTGTTAGATTTATTGTTGATTTTAATGAAAATGAATAAAAGAACATCTTTTTCCAGCCATAATGCCTACTGCAAATGCTGCTACTACTGCTACTACCCCCCCCCCACACACACAGACACCAAAAAAACCAACTCTGCATGTAACAATGTACAGCTGGAATTCTCTCGCTTTCAGCTGTCCTCTTAAACATCCTTTTGTTGCACAGCTGTCCTCTTCTCCCCTCTGCTCTTTGGTAGACAGTGAGTCTTTCTTATTGCCCTTTGTCTGGCTGTGTCACTGTACACAGACGATGACAACAATGCCATCAGCTCCTAAACCCACAGCAATAATTACACCTCTAACACAGAGCCGGTCCGCCCTCTTGTCAGTCAGAGCCACATTAAACCATGACAGTGACTGCAGTGAAACACCTGCATGAATGTCTCGGAGGTGATGAAAGACTAATGTGGTGGTGAAGTGTGGCGCCATGCCGCGAGCACACTCGTGGCCTTGTAATCTGAGGAAGCTGAAGGAAATGGGCAGCATGAGGACTTCCTGAAATGTCAGCTTTGTGGTTTCATGATGCTGCACTCAGTGTTTTCTCCTCTCCCGTCCTCTTGGGCCAACCTGTAAAAAAATAAGATGCAAAAGTTTGAACAGTATAAAAACAGAACTGATGGAAGCAATGGCTTTGTTTCCCTTGAAACCAGCTTTATTGAACACATGTGAAAGCGTATGGACACAAAATGCAAGCCAATAAAGTCATACATGTCAAACCTTAATAGAAGAGCCACATACATTTTTTTTCACCACAGCTTACTTTGCATATTATTTTTCTCAGCTCACGGTTGTCTGTCTCTTCTATGCCTGTCATGATTCATACGTTCCCATAAATGAGTCTACATCACCCACTGACAATGGTGTAATAGCTAACACGGCTAATATGATGCCACTAGACGTCCCCTCTTGTTAAATTCAGCGTGCAGCTTCTTGCCTGCCAGCTTCAGGCTCCACACTCTTTCCCTACATTGACATCAGCTACATTATTATTGAGGCACAGAGGAGGGAAGACGCAATGTTTTGCTGTGTGACATTAATACAAGCATTAATACACATGGGCATGCACATACACATAACCAAGCATACTGTAAATATGACTCAGAGTGATGAATGTCAGCATAATGAAAAGATCAACACTAAGATACTTAATGGGGTAATCAGATAAAATGCTTCTGGTTCTCATTACATTAAAGAAGTGGATCTGGGAAAACATGTGACTATGTTGAAATTTTATACATGTGAACTCAGGTTTCCATTAAAACCCGTAAAGTAAGTCTTGCTACATTATCAGCTCCATGCTGTGAATTTAGGTCACCATTCCAATACATTGTTGTCAATCCAGCTGAGTGCAGCTGCTATAAAACAGACACATCTGCAGACACCTTGCACCTTTTGCAGACACAAGCCTGCTGCCTTTGAGAGTCAGTGGTTACTTTCTTTCTTATTTGTAAGCACACGTGATCATAATTTCTTTGAACAGATTATCAGTGGGGTAATTGTTTTGAGGTCAGTTGTTAGATTTTCTAGATCTTTCTTCAAAAAGTTCTCTGTACATTATTGAGCCCCACAGGATTCCTGATGTACACAGATGTTGAATTTGCACTAAATAGCATTGATATCAGCACTTTGCCACTTCTGGATTATTGGAATCCAGCATGCAGAATCAGTTGGAAGTTTAACATTAGTTAATTCAATATGTATTCTTCTTTATTTTATTCCACAGCCTTTGCTGTCTATTAGTCTGAGGATGAACATGAGCCAGGCACATCGGGCCCACACCCTCCCTGTTTATTCTGACAATAATGACTTGTCCCCAGCTCCAGCACCGCGACGGCCATCCACACATGGAAGTCATTCTATCTGTGCACAGCACCGCGAATGCCTGCCGGATCGCTTCACCAGCATCAGCCTGTAAAACAATCCGTTGCCACGGCAACAGGTGCTGTTGGAGACATCCACAATTTAACAAAGAGCAGAAGTTGATCTTAAGCGACCGATCGCTGAAAGTTGAGTTTATGGGCGAAACAGAGCGTTAGGGAAACACAGTAAGGATGACATCAGTGTCCGCACATGCACATGATCTAGAAATAGAGTCACTGTGTTTGTCTTGGCCCGCCTCTCTGTAGTTACTAAGCCTGTGTCAAAATGTGATATGTTGCAGATATCATCTTACACACAGGCCAAGAAAACAGTTTTAGAAAAAAAAAAAGATTTAATGAGCTTAAGGCATTGATGCATGTTAAAGCGCACTCCTGTCAAACTAGCAGTGCAACATCACTGGAATGGCTTAGTATGTTTACAAAGGCAACAATCAGAGAAAAAAATAATAGCCTTTGAAAAACACCACGTGGATGCTATCGTATGATCTCCCCACACTTTGTTAAGGCTGTTTGAATCAGACTGTAAATATCTGAGCAAAGTGTGTCTGTTTTCCCGGTGTGGCTTTAACTCTGCTTTACTGTGTGGAATGAGTGACCACTTGAGAATCTTGCACATGTGAAATGACGTCACATTTTGGTTCCGTCTTGCTAAAATCCAGGTCGGGGGTGGAGGAGTCTGCCAAACTAACAGAACTCGTGCCATATGTACACTTTTGCCCCACTTGGTGCCTGTGCGAACACATTCTTCAACAAGAATATCCTGTAATCCCCTATTTCAAACTGAAGATGACAATGAAACCCAAAGCTATAATTAACCCGTGCATGTCCAGCATACTTCACATGCCTTTCAAAATAAAAACAAGATGAAACAAAATGATATGTGACTTCTTCTTCCACCCTCCACTGTTAGAGGAATCTTTGTTATGTGTGCACAGAAATTGTGCAATTGTAACGAGCAGGCGCCGCACACTGAGGAATTTTACACACAAAAGGAGTTGACTTTGGCTTTAAGCTTTGCTAATAGCAAACATTGAAAACTGGGTCTGACTGTTGATAGCTTAGGATTACCACATAGCTGATTAACAGGAGCACAATGAACATTCCTGAGCCGAACCTTTGGTGTTTAATGCTTAACTATGCTGTTAACAGAATGATACACTATCAATCAATATGATCAGGGACTCTGCTGACTCACGACATTGTGACAGATCTACAGTATAGCCTTGTGATGTTAATGCTGCATGGATGAAGACCTGGATGACTCAACCCTGAAGACTGGTTGGTACCACTGCCCAGACTTCAGGGGATAGAACGTGGGGAGCAGTGGGTGGACAGATCACTGGACCGAGAAAAATTGCTTCCAGGCCTTTCTGAGTACCTCGTCCAGACGGATGATCACTAACTGGAGATGACTGGTGCTGGCTGGAACTGAGATCAAATCAGGTGTTGCTCAAAACAGAACTTGGCCTCCTTTTCAAGTCTCTTTTTTTCTGTCCTTTATTCCAAACCTAGTTCCTGCATTTTTTTTCATACTTACCCCCCTTTGACATTTATCTCTGACATTTTTGCTCTCTTTGTCTCTTTTTACATTTGCAAACCTATGTTGCTATCTTTCTTAAAATAAAAAGCCCCTTCTGCATAAAAATCAACCACTCCTGTACGTGACTTCCTGTCTAACAATGCTGTATTTATTCCTACCATGTCCCTGTTCTGTTACTCTCGCATGGTTTCCAAATTCACTGAAGTTCATCTGAGCATGGCAAAAAGCAAAGGAAAGCAATTTTATTTCTGTAGCACATATTTAAAATTTTAATGTGTGGCTCCTCTGTGAATCACCACCTTATCATGGTGGAGGGTTTTGTGTGTCCCAGTGATCCCCGGAGCTTTGTTTTCCAGGGGCTTGACCTCCTGGTAGGGTCCTCCATGGACGAGTCTATGGAAGAGTCATCAAGGGAACTGTGTACCCTGCTGGGGATTGGGTTACTGGGCAATGACAGTGAGACTTGAATGGCCTGAACCATTCCAATAACAAAGACCGTTTTGAACCAAAATGTTTTGTTATTGGACAGAGTCCCTGATCATATTGATTGATAGTGTATCTTTCTGTTAACAGCACAGTTAAGCATTAAACACCAAAGGTTCGGCTCAGGAATCTTCATAGTGTTCTTGTTAATCAGCCATGTGGTAATCCTAAGCTATCAAGAGTCAGACCCAGTTTTCAATGTTTGCTATTAGCAAAGCTCAAACCACAGTGTCCATAACGAACACCATGTTCGAACATAAGGATGTCCATAAGGGCACGTTGTAATTGTATCAACAGATCTGTGGTCATATGTTGGACACTCAGTTGAAGAGAGGAGCTGATGAGGATGGCTGCTGCTCCTCATCAACTGATCACCGCCTGGTGGTGAGTTGGATAGGTGGCGAAGATGCTGGACAGACACTGGGAATGCCCGGCAGAGGCCCCAGTCCATAAGATCTTCAACTCCCACTTCTGGCAGAACTTCAACAGCATTCTCAGGGCGGCTGAGGGCATTGAGGCTGAATTAACCATGTTCCGCACCTCCATTGTTGAGGCTGCAAGGTGGTCCCCATCTTGAAGAAGGGAGAGTGGAGGGTGTGCTCCAACTATCAGTGGATCACACTCAGCCTCCATGGTAAGGTTTATGCCAGGGTGCTAGAAAGGAGGGTTCATCTATTAGTCGAACCTTGCATTTAAGAGAAACAATGTGGTTTTCATCCTGGTCATGGAACACGGGACCAGCTCTTCATCCTTTCGAGGATATTCCAGTGTGCATAGGAGTTTGACCATTCAGTCATGTGCTCTGTTGACTTGGAGAAGGCATTCGACCATGTCCCTTGAGGTATCCTGTGGGGGGTGCTGCAGGAGTATGGGGTGTCTGGCCTTTCAGTCTCTGTACAACTGCAGTGAGAGCTTGGTCCATATTGCCGGCAATAAGTTGGATTCATTTCCTGTGGGTGTTGGACTTCATCAGGGCTGCCCTTTGTCACAGATTCTGTTCATAATTTTTATGGACAGAATTTCTATGTGTAGCCAAGTGGTGGCCCCAGAATCTCATCTCTGCTTTTTGTGGATGATGTGATTCTGTTGGCTTTATCAGGTGTCCTCCAGCTGGCAGTGGAATGGTTTGGAGACGAGTGTGAAGCAGCTGGTATGAAAGTTAGCACCTCTAAGTCTGAGGGCCATGGTCCTCAGCTGGAAAAGGGTGGAGTCCCCACTCCAGCCCAGGGATGAGTTGCTGCCACAGGGTGAGGTGTTTAAATATCTTGGGGTCATTCACGAGTGACGGGAGAAGGGAGTGGGAGACGGATTGGGGCTGTGACTACAGTGATGTTTTGGGTAGTGACCAAAAGAATGAGATCGCAAATACAATTGGCAGAAATGAGCTTCTTCCCTAGAGACAGGGTGAGGTGAGGAGTGCAGCCAACTGGGAAGGGCTCAAAGTAGAGCAGCTGGTCCTCCACATTGAAAGGAGCCAGTTGAGGTGGTTTGGACATCTGACTAAGATGTCTTCTGGGTGCCTCTTGGGTGAGACGCTACTGGCATGTCCTACAGGGAGGAGGCCCTGGGGCATAACCAGGACGAAATAAAACATCTCTAAGGACGTGGCTGGGGTAGAGGGAGGTCTGGGCTTTTCTGCTTAGGCTGCTGCCCCTGCAACCCGGCCCCTGATAAGTGGAAGAAAATGGATGGATGGATTTTGGTAATGAACGGTTTTGCAGTCTGGCAGAGATTCATTTAGACTGAATGTGACACCTAGCCTAGGTTTTTCTCTTTTTTTTGGAAATAACTGGATCTGGTGTTTGCCAGTGTGCCCCCAAGATCGGAATGGTTTGCCCACATCAACAACATATTTGCTGAAGTCTTTTGTTCAGTATGAAGTTTTTTGTTGCTGACGTTAGTTTTCTTTCGACACAGTGGTGGTATAGTACAAATAACAAGCAGGCATCGCAAGTATACTTTGAACGTGACTTCAAGGAAGTGATCCAAAGATAACAGGAATGTAAGAACAACTCACAACATTTCATACAGTACGTAGACAACCAAGAAGTGACAAGTAACAGTGAAATTTAATTCAGATATTTAATATGTTTTTTCTTCATGTTGAGCAGAGAACAGTGTTGCAGTATTTCAGCCTGTGCTCTTAAATACTAGAATTACTGTCAGGACAAAGGGAAAGAAAGCAAAATCACCCTCTTACTATCATAACTGTGCCAGAGTGAATGACTGCATTTGCCAGCAGCAAATTCTGATGACTGATGAGGCCTACCTGTCTCTGTCATGCTGCTGACAGGAGATCAGGGCTCGGGGAAATGCACGGGCACATTACCAAACCATATAAACTAGGATGTACTGTCGGCGCATCCTGGTTGAAAGTGTTTTTGACTGATTTGACCTATTTACAGTAGAACACATAGGAATTAGCATGGTCTTTTTCCTATGATACTCACAGATGATTTTCAGAAGTCACAATGCGTGACAAAAAAATGGTCATCGAGTCACTGTGACAAATACTTTTACAGACAGTTCATGTTTTATTGGAAGCCTTTTCTTTAACCTTGATATTATATTGTACATTCTGCTGTTTGTTGTTAACTGGAAGCCATTCACTTGAAAGTGTCCTTCAGAAGTGTCAGAGCCGACTGCAGTTAGATAACACATGGATACCCCAAATAACAGACTTCCTTTTGAGGGGAAACCATGTGTTTGATAAACACAGCGATGGCCTGTGTTTGCTGTGAACACAGAAAGCATCGAGGCCACCTTTTATAAATGGGTATTTAACGCTCCATCACACAAAGTTACATAATTTTTATATAACCCACGGGACTGTCAGCTGATGGTTGGGTGCATCTTCTAATAGTTTTTAAATAACTGAGTATGGTCTCTCCATATTTTATATTGCATATTGTTTTCATATTGAGGCATATGCAAAGAGTTAGGCTCCCTTTTCTGGCAATTACCATCAAGTAACATTTTCCCTGATTTGATTAATAAAAATAGAACTACTTAATAAAACAGTTGCTCTGAACATAAAATCCACAGTGCCTGGCTCTCTCACATGGTCAGCTGGCAGACAAAACAGTTTTCTCAACAAAAAAGAAAAAGAAAAAGCATTACTCTTGGCAGGTCTTCCTGGCCTCCATTTCATTTTAAAGACGATGGATTGCTGTGGATTGTTTCCCCATCATAGAGAAAATATTAAAAAAGGAGAGTACATCTTCCACCACTGGTGGCCAGACTTCTGTGATTAGCGCACTCAAATGTGCCTCTTTTTGTGCGATTGAGTTAAGGTGAAATGGACACATTAAATTGTCTGTAGAGCACATTTGTCAAATTTCCTTTCCTTGAAGAAGTGTAGAGCAAAATATGTATCTAGATGAGCCATTTGCTGTATTTGTGGCTCCTGTTTGGAGTCAACACATCAGTAAAATATGTTCTCCTTAAAATAAATGAACTTAAATAGAAGGAAGAATTATGAGAGACTACCAACACACATTGCCATCAGTGGGAGGATTGTTCTCATATCTGATGTGTTTCTGGCAGCGGAAATAGAGCAAACAAGAATTTGACAGATGATGAATAAGACTCCATATCAAGAAGTAGTATAATGTGTCTAGTTAACATTTCTCTCCATGACTAATCATGCTGTGGTTGGCTACTTTCTGTAATTTCTTATAGTTAAATAAAATCATTGGACAACGCCATGGCCAAGAAAATCACACAGGTGCTGAATGCCCAGGAAGGGCTGCCATTTTCTGCCCTGTCCAAAACCAATAAACCAACTGTTCAATCTTCCTCTTTCACAATCTCCCTTCGCTGTCTCGGCCCCTGGAAAAGGATGTTTGACAGCTTCTTTCACTTCTTTCCTCTATGGATAGAAACTTGAATAATTTTGATTATTTTGGGACCAAGAAGCAAAAGATTGCAATTTCTGCAATGAGCTAGTTAACAGTGTAGTGGAAGAGCTGCTTATAGACTGCATATACTACACTGATCTGCCTCAGCATTAAAACCATCTGTTTGAAATTGTGGAGATCCCCCTCCCTCTGGCAACAGTTCCCACTCATTAAGTTGTTGGAGTATTATTTCGTTCTGATAAATCAATAATAGGACTTGAGCTGTTGGGGTGTGGGAATGCTTGATCCGTAATATTTAGGTGGCAGGTATGCGTCAAAGTAACATCCATATGAATGCCGGCACCCAAAGTTCCCTAGAAGAACATTACTCTGTCTGTGATGATCGACGTTCCTCAGTGGTTCTGTTTGAAGTTGTGGCTTTTCTGCGTGTTGGGCCATGGTCGTCTTAACGCACTCCAGGTAGTCTAGAGGAAAGTCTATCATTTGATGACTAATTACTTGAGGCCCAATGGCTTCAATAGAAGCCACGAAAAGTTGTCAGTTGACTGTTCAGCAGGTAGATACGGCTTCAAAACTTAACCACCTTCAGTCTATCTTGGAAAACTGTACCTGCACAGTCCAGCTGTAACTAAGCTGTAACTAAGGAGGAATAAGTTAATTTTGGTAAGTTTTAAGCTTAACATCCTAATGCTCGGTGCCATTTGGGGAAAACTTGGATTCACCCAAGTTTTACAGGATTTAACCTTCTGCAACATTTAGTTTCATAATTACTAACAATAGTTTGTTTGTTTTTTACACTTGTGAACAACTTCATTATAAAGAAATCAGACCTGTGCTTGTTCTGATTGTTCTGAAGACATGGGTATGGCCCTAAAACACTCATCATGCAGAGACATTGCC
>VOQJ01033409.1:26951-47593 GCA_015052665.1 Apistogramma diplotaenia | reverse complement strand
AGATTAGATACAGCCCGGCAGACTGTCTCCTCCTGCCTTCCCTGCAAGCTCTGCCTCACACACACACCTGTGCCAGCCGCACATTACACACACACACACGCACACGCTCATGCGTACCTATGTGTACACATATATAGTGAGCTGCATGCACAAGGCCACCCCCTTCCTCATTGTTGAGGAATTACTTACTCTTTAAGGTTTTAAGTTACGAGAGCAATTGATCCCTCTGACCCCCTGCAAACCCTTGAGGTTGTGCTGGGAATCTGAGCTCCAATGTATACACACAGGAGACGGCTCAACCCCCAGAGCAGCAGGCTTTGACACTCCCCAGCACCCCCACAACACACACACACACACACACACACACACACGCACACACACACACCTCTCTCGCTTGTCCCACTAGTTTCTTACCTAACCATGTTCCAGTGCTATGGACTTAGCACTGCCTGCTGGTGAACGAGGTGCAGTACCATGAGTGGAGGTTTGCAGTCAGATAAACTTTGTACATAAATATGAAGCTGAAACCGTGGGTTAATTGCAAGCAGAGACGAGACAAATTGTTGTAGGTGTGGAAGAATTTATTTTTTATAATTTCATGTCACAGGTTTTACATAAATATCGGGACTCAGAAATGACTCATTTCACTTCATTTGTTCCACACAAAGTGACACCCAAAGACTATAAATCACTAAGAACACGCCAACATGCCACAACTTTTACCCAGAGCGAGTTTTACTTTAAAATAAATTGTCTGTGCTGCAAGATGCAGTTTGCAAGTATAGTTTAAGTGCTATAGGAAACACTGATGAAGTTTATTAAAATGATTAAGAGTCTTGCTTGTTTTTTATTCACTGAGATGCTACATATCAATAATAATAGTCTCTGGGTGCCAGGGTGGCTCAGTGGGTGAGCAGGCGACCATATATGCCTCGTGGCGGTGCGGGCGGCGCAGGTTCGATTCCCGACCTGTCGCCCTTTCCCGCGCGTCTTCCCCGTCTCTCTCCTCCCACTTTCCTGTCTCTCTCCAACTATCATTAAAGCCATGAAAGGCCATAATATATATAAAGCATGCAAAGTTTTTTTTATCGTTATTAGGAGCAACAGCAAGTGTTTGATATTTTGTTTGGGTAAATAAATCTGAATCTCTATGCTGTAATGCACCCCCAGACGGTGTTATACTCAGAGCCTACTTCACATTAATGATAGCATTTTGCTAACAGTGTACACTGTTGCCTGTGAAGTAGGTTGGATGAATGGCTGGTCAGTGATTGATTGAGAACACTGCAAGCAGTAATATCAGAGACCACACATTTCCAAACAGGCCTGTTTTGATTTGTCATTGAATTAGTAATTAATGCTGTTCTGAATGACTAAGTAAGGTTCTGTTCTCCCTGAACCCTCCAAGGTCAACTGCACTGAACAATAATTAACTCCTGACCTCAAATAATTGTATTATTATAGGGGTCGGCTTGCTTTAACAGCCCTCGTCTGCATTAGCACGTCCCCCACAGCAGCGTCATACGTCACTGAGTCACCTTCTAAACCAGAGAAGGAGTTCTAGGTTCATAACAAATTGCTCGGCTCTGTTTATCACAACACCTTCTTTCTGCACTGACAGACGAGCCATTTTTCAAACGTCAGCTCAAATGAAACACAGCTTTAGGTCACCGTGACGCTAGGAATGAATGTTTAGAGACATTATTAGACGCCCGGTGCCAGGTTACTCTTTACAGCCAAAGCAATTTGATAATTGAGGTTGTTGGAGTGAAAAAGTGAAGGCTGAAGACAGCGTCATTATGCTATCAAAATAATCCCCCACGCTCTGTGGTCGCTGTCACAGTCAAACACATTGTGTCATTTTTCAATCCTGCGCCTGTCTCAGTTCTGTCTTCTTGTGGATCCAACAGAGCCCGCTGTGTGCGCTTTCACACCCTCTTGTAGCCTGCCAGCAGAGCTCTGTGGACAGGGAAGCAATTTGGTCTTTTTTAATATTTGAGCGAATTACACGAGCAAATATTGGATTGAACCAAGTTTCCGCTGGTTTCCCTTTGCACTCACACATGCAGACAGTCCTGGACTTTTTCTCTGGGATAAATAGCAACAGATCACAAATTTAAAGCTTATTGGAAATAGCTCTGTCTGTAGTCTGTAAGCTCTGCGAGCTCATGGTTTTATTTATGAGAGCTGTTTGACAGGCAAATTGCTGGTTTGATTTTTGTATGTCCCAGAGTTGATGAATTGTCATAAGTAAATATTGAGAATTCACAGAGATAGGACATTGGTTTCCTGTCACTTCCAATAAATGTTAAATTGTGCATTTACTCTGGCTGTATTGGAATGTACCTGGGAGAAAATAGTTTCCTCATACATGTCTAAAAAAACCTGTGTTGACTGAAATTAGCATATTCGAATGAGCGACCGGGGGTAGTGTTTAAATACTTGTTGGCATTAAGGTGATGAAGTCGAGTAATGCTACTTCTCACTTTATCTTGGCAGATCACGAACATCACCAAGCTCAAAGACTTTCTGCTGCAACACAGAAAAGATTATGTGAGCGCTGGAAGGTAAGCTTGTCCAAACAGTCACGGTAATCCGGCACAATCACAAACAGCAATGGCAAAACCCTTCAAGGCTACAAGGAACACTGACGAGGGCCCAAACACTTTGATTCTGACAAAACTCAGAGGAGGTCAGGAGTCAGGGTTATTTTCAGCGTGTGTGTGTGTGTGTGTGTGTGCATGCATGCGTGTGTGCGCGCTGCAGGGGCTGCCTGCTGGCACAAGGTCAGCAGCGAGTCGGGTGGTCTGTAGAGGCAGACTCCAGTCTAATTGTCTGGAATAATTGAGCTGCAACCAAGTGTAGAACAAATCACACCCAGGGACTAATCCAGGCCTTCCTCTCTCCAAGGCCCCTCTGTGTTTTGTAGGTGTGGGTGTGTGCAGGCAGCCGCTGTTGTGTAAGATTTTTGGATAAAACCTCAAAAGAACAGATTAACTCAACATTAGACATGTCGGCGGGTGGAGTGTGGTCGTATTTAGTGGTGGGACTGTCCAGTGGAATGTTTCAAGTCTCCCCTTAGCTGTTCCTATTAACCTCTTAGTTCTAACAGTAATTATAAACTATGTAATTGAATTAGCTGAACTAATTTAAACAGATGCAGCATTCATTTATTTATACTTATTTTTTAGCATGTTTCATAATGTGACCTTATGGTAATAAGACTAAAGTCCTTCGATATCTGGCTTATTCAGCTTCAAATGTTATTATGGTTCATTGTTGTTATTATCAATTATTTGTTATGTGACTTCTCTATATTTAGTGCAGGCACGCAGGAACTAATAATATAGAGAAAAAGACTCAAATGTCGAATTAAATCAGAAAATCTGTGTAAGTGCTGATTTTAATCTTTCACTCCCTGAGGTAATACACAAATATCCCAGATAACCAGTAGAAATACTGCTTTCTGTGTACTGGAGCTTCTGTATGTCTCAGTAGTCCATCAGCGTGACATTACAGTAATTTTCAGTGTCCTGACAGTCATTTCTTGCCTTTTTGCTCCTTTTTATTTGTCCTGTTCACCTTTTAGCCCACAGAAGCATCTTCATGTTTAAAACACCGAGCTAAAATGAAACACAGACTTAAGCTTGCTCGCTGCCTTGCTTCCTCAGGTTTGCCATGTGTGCATTGCATGATGGGAAGCTTAACATGATATAGATTACACCGATTAAAGCTACACATTAAGCGTGTCACACATTACATCGTGTCTGCCAGTGTAACTTCAATGTAGTGTTGGTAAAAGTCTTCAAGCTTGCTCTGATTGCTCTTGTGTGTGTGTGTGTGTGTGTGTGTGTGTGTGCTTTACAGTCTCCTTTCCTCAGACCTTTCCCGCATGACAGACAGTGAACGAGACCAGATCGACCAGGATGCTCAGATCTTTATGAGAACCTGTTCTGAAGCCATCAAGCAGCTACGCAATGAAGGTGTGTGTTTTTATGTCTGTGCAACTCAAATCTTCTTGGAAATTGATGCATATGGACATGCTGGTATGGTCTTGTTCATACAGCGTGCTTTCTAAATTATAGCTTGGAAAGTTATGAATGATTGATGTTACTGTTAGAATTTCCTCGTTAAGTAAATATGTTGTTGTTGTTGTCACCTCAGCTGAGAAACAGGTGACGTCAGCTCAGATAAAGGAGCACAGGGCAGCAGTGCTGGACCTCATTGAAATGTATCTAAAAGGTGAGTTTTAGATCACCTTCACTGATAGCAGAACCTCTCTTCTAGCGAGTCCTGTTAACTGTTTTACTAGTTGATAACTATCTCATAATGCATCTGACACGTAACAATGTGGTCATACCCGTGTCTTTGGTTTTAAGGAGTGTGCAAGCTGTACTCTGAGCAGAGAGCGATTAGAGTGAAGAGAGTGGTGGACAAAAAGAGGCTGTGAGTATTTGCGTTCCTCACTTACCTTTTATCACTCATCATCTTTAGACTGAACTGCTTGTGATTGACGTAATATCGTGTTCTGCGGTTACAGATCAAGACTGGCACCAGAGCATCACAGTCGAGTGGAGAAAACAACCGAAGTGGAGCCCACAGAGGAGGACACGGTCAAGGAGGGAACTTCTGGTAAGTTAGTTAGACCTCTGAGATACTAGGCTTTATTCTCTCAGGATACAAGACTGACATTACAGGCCCTGCTGCATTATATTAGTGCATGACTGACTGCAAATTATGCTATATATATATATATATATATATCACCATTCCATTGTACATGATCATTGTGGCTTCAGTTAAGATTCAAGTATGACCACATTTATTCATATCTTCATCCAAAGCAAACACTGGCTCAGGAAGTGATGTGTGCCAGTTTTTGGCTTTGTTTAAAGGTAACAAAAAATATTAGTCAAAAAGAAATTTACTGCCATTATCTGATCATCTGGATTCATGTGTGAACATGAAACTGCTTTAAGAAGCTGCTTCCTGCGCACCGAAAACTCTTGAAGCCATTTAAAAAGTTATTTAATATCTGCAGATGATGGCACTCACATTTGTTAAAACAAAAATAAATGACTGAGTCATAAGTCCAGGTATATCAAAATATAACTACACAGATACTCCATTTACAAAAAGAAATTATATTATATCAAAATTATATTTTGGGTGAGAATTGTTGTAACGCATCTAAAGTTGTCTTTAAAAGTCTTTTGTCTTGCCTCCTTTAGAGAAGAGTGTGTCAGAGGTCCTGGACAACCCTGTAAACCTATGGGAGGAGGGCGGCGTGGAGGATGAGCTCTCTCCAGAGGAGATTCAGATGGTGTGGCATCTCAGAAAACATTTGTATAATGAATGTATAGATCTGCACGGTTCATATATAAATGTTGTATTTGGGCGGTGTGTAAGTGCATAGGGATTACAGAGTCTGAAGAGTTAAAGATTTAGAGGAGCAAATGTCAGAGTAATTTAATTAATTAAATTCTTAAACGTCATTTCAAAAGTTGCCTGATAAACAAAAATATATGTCCGATCTTCTCTGCCAATGCCAAACTGCTTATTCTGCTACTGACTCTTGTTTTAAGTGTCTGGTACCCCGGGCACTGGCAGTCAGGCTTGCCATCATTGGGGGCAGTCTCACTGCAGAGAGACATCGAGATGAGATTCTGCAGCCAGTGGCAATCCAATATCACCACAGTCTCTATCCTCTTAGATGACAACACTCACCCCTGCAGAGCCAGATTTATCAGAGACTATCTCCAAAATTTGGGAGTGGAGAGGATGAAAGGGGCTACCTGCAGCCCTGACCTCAGACCCACTAAACACTTGTGCGATTGTGCTGTTCATGCCAGAGTGACCAACACAACCACACTGGCTGACTTGGAACAAATGCTGGTTGAAGAATGGGATGCCACCCCGCAGCAGTGTGTGACCAGCATGAGGAGGAGGTGGAGGCTGTTAATGGCTGTGTATGGTTCTTCCACATGCTGCTGAGGCTCCTGTTTGTTAAAAGAATAAATTGCTGAATTGCCAGTATGTCTTGTTTCTTGTGACTTCAATCATCCAATCCAATAAATGGCACCAAATAAGAGTCAATAGCAAAGTGAGCTGTTTGGTGTTGACAGAGAAGATTTGTCATGTTTTTCTTGGGCGCAAACCACATACTTAACTCTGCTGCTCAACCCACAAATGCATTTTTCTTATGAATGTAGCTGTGTTTAAGGAGAAACAAGCAGTGTAAGAAGAAACATTGTTACAACATAGAAAAGTTTGACCAAACACAAATTTCTTTTGTTTTGTGCTGCGTTTATTTACACTAAATTAACATCTGACATCTACATTATACATACTCATGCAGCGCTGTGTTTTTGTCTAGTTCGAGCAGGAAAACCAGAGGTTGATCAGTGAAATGAATAGCCTGGTGGATGAAGTGAGGTGAGTCTCCATCAATGCACACTCCTTTCTGTTTGTGATAGATTTTTGATTTATGTATGAAATGTGAGCTGTTGGGATTAAAATGACCCAAAGACGTGGGTGTTGGCAGATTAGCACTCTTTCCAACAAAAATAAATGACATCTTGAACAAACTCCTAAGTACCTGAGATAAAAATCATAAAACATCTAACTCCAAGGCTTATGCATGCGAGCCACATGATTTTGGTGGGATGCTTCATGCTTGTATTTTGTATCCACCAGGCAAATCGAGGGAAAGGTGGTAGAGATCTCACGGCTTCAGGAGATCTTTGCTGAGAAAGTCCTGCAACAAGTGAGCTGAGTTTCTTCTGTTCCACACACTGTCATTTAAATGTGCAGTGTATTGAGATTAGGTTGTACACAGACTGATCGTCCATCTCTTTCCGTGACAGGAAGCAGAGATAGACAACATTCATGAGCTCGTCGTGGGTGCAACAGAAAATGTTAAAGAAGGCAATGAGGATATACGAGAGGTACCATTTCCTACGTAATATATATAATATATTGGTTGTGCACTCATCAGCCATCAGCACTCATCAGCCACTTCATTAATTAGATCTTGCTAGGTTGGGCCACCTTTTGCCTTTAAGCCTCAATCTGTTTCATGTTCAGAGATGCTCTTCTGCATACCTTGGTGTAATGAGTGGGTACATAAATTACTGTTGCCTTCCTTTCAACTCGAAGCAGTCTGGCCATTCTCCTCTGACCTCTGGCATCAAGAAGACATTTTCACCCAGAGAAATGCTGCTCACTGGGTATTTTCTCTTTTTTGGACTACTCTGTAATCTGACCCCAACAGCCACGTCACCTTCGAAGTCAACTCACCTTTCTTCCCCTTTCTGATGCTCACTTTGAATTTCAGCAGGTCATCTTGACCATTTCTACGCACCTGAATGCACTGAGCTGCTGCAGTGGGATAGACTTATTAGATATTAGGCATTAACAAGCATTTGAACAGGTTTAACTAATGAAGCTGCTGGTGAGTGTATCTGGGATATATGTCCGATCAGTAAAATGTCTTTGCGCTTGCTTCTTTTTCAAGGCTATCAAAAACAACGCTGGATTCAGAGTGTGGATCCTCTTTTTCCTCGTTATGTGCTCTTTCTCTCTTCTCTTCCTCGACTGGTATGACAGTTAATGCAACTGCTCAAATGGACTCTGGCCAAACTGCCGGAAGCTGGTGCACAGTGACCATCTCAGAAGTGGTTGTGTGATTGACAGTGATGACATCACTGAGACTGAACATACAGTTTTCTGGGCTCGATCTGCTACATAAATTGTTGTTCATGGAGAGTGTGTCCTCAGTTTTAAATGGCAGTTCATCCTTCCCTGATTCTATCTAGGGTAGCTTTAAGATATAAATGCACTTGCATGGTGGAAAGCTTGTGTCCATTTTTAACAATTTGTCAATGTTTTGGATGGATTTTGGTTCCTGCAGATCTGTTATGAACCTGTTTAATGCACTAGATGGTATTTGCATCTTGTCAACATAGTTCCATGTATTAAAATAGATTTTCCTTTCATATAAATTATTTGCAGATTTGAGCAGAATAAAAACTGTACTGGCACACCACATATGTTCAAGTAAAGCTAATTAATGCTCCACTAATTGAATGCAGATTGAATTTGTATCTTCTGTCCTGACTTCATGATAAGATTTTGTGATATAAAACAGTTTATACATTTCCCATTTATGTGCACTTGCAGATAACATCAAAGGCAGCAGAAAGCCTCTGCTGGCCTTGGTTTGTGTCAGCTAAGGAGAAAGTAGCTGTTGACTTCTGATGCTTCTGCTAATCTGTTAATGATGATTAACCCAGAATCTAGTGACAGCATTAATGCACTTTGAATTTTTTTTTTCCTTTGATCTCAGCTCAAGAGCAGCTGAAACTTTTAACTGTATTTATTTCCTGTGCCAGGGGAGTTTTTAACAGCACTGACGAGACTCACCCTCAAAATAATGAATAAAAACCTTCCTTTGCATAAATGGATTCCACATAGACGTCGGTGTGAAATGTGGGCACTTTATTTGAGTTTTTTGTTTGACATTTTTACGTAGCAAATGCACTTCAATGGTAATCATTACATTGTTTGAAAAAGGTATATAATTTGTGGCTGGTTAAGTTAAATGACAAATACAGAAAGGAAACAACAGGACAAGCGACTACTGTCAGATTGTTCCACTACATCAGCCTAATTCTAGCATCTGTGAATGGCTGCTTATAGCCATAAATGGTGACATTAATCAATGCGAAGCATTGCACAATACAGTGTCTTCACTAGCAGTGCAAAAACATTCAATACAGTAGCTTCAAAGTTATGCTCTGTAAAGTAATTCTTAAATAAGTCTTGTGTAGCCAGCAAATAAAAGCACACGGTGTTCACAGAGTCCAAATGAACGGAAACAATCATTCATGTCTGTTTAAAAATAAACAAAAGAAAAACTTGATCAAATACTCAAAAGTTCTTTTTAACAGCACTATATGCAGAGAGCAGTACAGCACATTTTAGAATATTTTTTTCTGCTGGTACATTCCCTCCAGGTCAAGCCTTTTTTTTCCACAATACCATAACAGTAAGATATTTTCATACACATGACCTGCTGTCACAAGAAATTTACCACCCGCCCAACCCTCGAGAGGTCCGACATGCTCGCAGCAGCACGTGACGTATTGGAAAACAAAGAGATTGAAAGCAAACCGATTGTTATTAGAGTCGTGCGTGCATAAAACAGGCGACGCAGACACGAGATGGTTCACAGTCATTTCACAATCTGAGTACTAAAGTGAGCTCTTGTTACGTATGTGTATGTACAAAGACAGTGAATGTGTGTCAGTGTTTTGTGTTTCTGTCGCTTTTTTTCGACACTTCTGCCACTCGATTTCAAAATGCAAATAAATAACAGCGTATGCTATTCAAACAAACCTGTCAAATCCGCACAACGATTAGCCTCGATTTTAAAGATGTTCAAAATTTCCACAGAATTCCTCCTACTGTGAGCATCCGCTGACCAAGACTACATCGACAAAGCAGCATAGCACCTCAGGCAAGAGAAGTGGGTTTTTCATTGTTAAAGCCACAGGACTCTGAGGTTTGCTTGAATGGCACAACCACATTATTTATTTCTCTGCAGCAGGGGAGGCTACCACCTGATCCCAGGTTGGTTAAGCCAGCTTCTGGGCAGTCTCCGTCTCCTGCTGGGTGACCTTCTCCTCAGACATGATGGTCACCCATGGTGATACTGACCGAGTGATGGTCTGCTTGGCTATGTTGTAGTGGTTAATGAGTGTAAAGAGACGTCCGCGGCCCCCAGGGCCCTGAGGGGGGTAGTTGCCATACAGCCCAGCTGGCATGCAGCGACCTTGCTGCTCCAGAAAGAAAGAATGAAACATACCAGGAAATGATTAGTCATTCAGCAGCTGAGTAAAAATGACACCAAGTAGTTCAAATTCTACAAACTTGTACAGTTATATGAGGGGGGGGCTGAAAGACAACAACAGAACAAAGCTGTGTGGTTTAGCATGACAGCAAAAGACCACAGAAAAACACAAGTTAAAGCTTATTATCCAATTTAAACAAGCATCTACTGTACTCTGCAGAAAGTCTTGTGTCACCCTTCAATTCATTCAATTTTTGATTGGGAAATGGGTGCAGTGATTTATTCTGGAACATGGAAATAAAGTAAAAAAAACTTTGTGTAGTTCTAACGAGCTTGAAAGTAAAATTTCTTCTTCAGCACAGCCTGAACTCTGAAGCAGCTTTCTTTAATGCAGAGTCATCTCTCTGGTCTTTGTTGTATTTTTTTTTTTCCCTGAGGACACGACTTTCAGATCATCTGCTGTAGATAGTTTTTAGGCCTGATACCACTTCTTTTATCCTCCACCTGTGCTGTCTCCTCAAGTTTTCTTAAGAACACACTGCACACCAAGTATATTTCTTTGATATCAACACTCATAATACCTTCATTAAAACCTAATTTAAATGTTATTTTTTATAACAATGCCGCAAAAATGCTTTACAACACAGAGGGCAAAGGTTTATCCGGCTACATGTAAAAAGGAAAAAAAATGCAGCAGAGTGATGCAATGATTTTTTTGTTTACCGTGTAAACAAAGCTGTCGGGACATGGCTGCTCATACTGGTAGACCTTGTAGACGACGAGGAACACCACGCACACCAGGAACGCTAGAGCACAGATCACCAGCAAGGTCACCTAAAGGAGACGCACAGTGTCATCGTCAGCACAGGACCTACGTGACAGCTCAGTTAAAGGACAGCATAAATAGACCACAGACGTCTTGATGAAAGGAAACGAGTGGGCAGACTGGAGCAACCTCTAATCTCTAGTCTTCTTTGATATCCTTCTGAGACCTTATGTCCTCTGTAGTGGTCACAGAAAAATAGTCACATTGAAACATATTTCGCTCCTTAGTTCTCCAGAGGATATTAAAGATTGAGCAACGGTAAAAGGTTGCCGTATCGAAGTGAGACATGCACAAATATTTGGAAGGTCATAAAGTAAAACGGTGACAGTAACAGGCAGTCGGGGCCGCACCATATTCTGAATAAATTAACCCGACAAGAACATAGTTTGTGCGACCATCTGTACAGTTCAGCTCTCATCTCTCGGGGGACTTACGCAACAGCTACTGGAGTTTCTGGGCAGTGGGAGTGAGCGTCTCATTATTAACCAAGATGTGAAGCCCCCAAGGTGTGCTTGAGGTATTTTTATGCAGCAGAATAAATGAATAGGAGATGTTGTTGTGTCCTTTGGGAGAAAATGGTATTTTAAAGCAATGTCAGGGAAACGGTTCTGTGTTTGTGAAATTACACAGCTGAAGCAGAGAAGCAAGGTTTGGCACATCACGAGCAAGGTGCCACACATCCAACAACTCTTTGTGTGTGTGTGTGTGTGTGTGTGTCTTTTGTTGCCCAATGTGTTTGGCTCAAATTTGATGCAGTTCTTTAACAGCCTGTTTATCGATATGAATGAAATGATTTGCTGCTTATCAGTTTGCTTGAATTCGACAGTTCCGCAGCAGTGCAGACAGTTCAGCGTGCACAAAGCAAAGCAACAGGAGCTTATTACAGAGACGAGCTGCGATGAAAGGCCCGCCTGCAACATTTCAAAGCACCAGTGTGAGGATGCAGGCTGTGTTCTCTCTGGCACTGATGTGCCTCGGTGGCTTTAAGATGTTTGAGAATTAAAGCCCTACAAAGGAAGCCTGGCACAGCTCAGAGATACAATTTCATCTGTTGATTACGAATGTTGAGGGAGAGCGGCTCGGCACAGGGATGAATTTAAAGAGAGATGGGGAAGTCTTTTTGCACATTTCAATCATTCTATAGGTGTGCACGGAGAAATGCGTCTTCTAATCAGGGGAGCATTAAAAGGTGGGAGAGATGCTGCCATTTGGAGGCCATTGCCATGGCAGCAGCTGAATTAATGAGAGTCTCGGGGAGGGGTTAAATGAATCAGTGTGCATTATGTCTCTATAGGCTGCCAAGATTACAGGCAACCAGGGAAAACAGGAGGTGAAAGAGGCCTGAATGAAGAAGCCAAAAAGCATGAGTTGGACTGGGGAGGAAATATTATGATTGGGGGGTTGAAAAATGTCCTGAGCAGCAGGCCGACAGCTGTCTGCTCTCTGCATATGCATGTGTGGGAGTAAATTGGGAAATGGATGATGCCTGAAACGCAGATGGTGGCAGCTCCATTATTCTTACTTTGAGTCGCTCAGAAACGCCTTCGATGATGCTTATTGAGAACTCAGCGATTTTAGGAGACCGTAGCTTTCCCTTCTTGCCCTCACCGTCATAATCTGCCTTTGTCTTCACCACCACCTGGCAGAAAGGCCAAACACATCACGAGAACAGAAAAGCATGGCTGGTAAAATTATTAGTGTGTTTAGTTTAATGTAAGAAATACAGTAGTAAGTTAATATAAGTAATTGATGTGTAATAATGACCGGTTTCCCCCGATGGGCACTAAACACGCTGGTTGCCTAAAATCAATGGAAAATTTCGTAAATCAAAAACCATACCTTATCTGGTGGGGGGAACTGCAGCTGACTGGCATCTAGTGGTGTTATAAGAGGGATGGTGTCAAACCCGTCTTCCGAAACCACCTTCCCGTTGGTTTTCTCGCTAAAATTATTGCCCAGTTTAACCATTTTTCCCGGCACGGAAAAACGCAAACCTGAGGGGGTAAAAACAAGCACTATTACACCTAAAGGAAAAGCATTATCGATCGTCCCCTGCTCCTACGTGATTACATAAATATTCCAGGAATTGTGGATTATGTTTGGGTTTTATTTTTATTTTTTTACTGCGCATGAAAATCAACAATGCAATTCAATTAGTGCGATGTGCACGATGTGGGGCGCTTTGTTGGGCCACGAGAAAGCCCGTTAAGCACAAAAGCGCACGAGAGGACACGCAAAGCTTCGATACGGGCTGATGCATCACCGTGAAGGAATAAAAAGAAAGAAAGAAGCCTTAATGCAGCCAAGCACTTACCAGTTCAACCGATACGGGAGGGTTTGGTGCGTGTACTTCTCTCAGTGCGGTGGCTTTATTGTTGCTGCACTGCTTTGTGTCTTCTCGAGGTGTGACGCAGCCGATTTGCGGGGAGCTGGTGCACAATATGGCCAGCTGGGTTTGTGCGCCGCGTTACCTCCGAGCTGGATGCTGCTGCTGGCGTCTGGCTGCACTGCAAGTGATGTAACGCTCTCATCACATCCCTCCACACACACACATATTCACGCGCTCCGAGCAGTGGCTCTAAACCCTCTCCTCTCCAGATACAGTAACATTTACACTTTACCCGATCATAAGGCAATCCAGGTGAAAGAAAGAAGCGCCTTTACGGGCATTTATATTTCAATTTGCTGTAGTAGTGAAATGTGGAAATATGGTAAGAAAGGGAGCAACAAACTTATAGGCTGCTTAATTATTATTTATTAAGTACTAATATAGTGGTGATTGGCTGCTTTTATTCAAATATGAAAGAGTCTCATCTTAAAGCTTACACACTGAAAGATACAGATCCACGAGAAAAGACATATTATAGATGCATCCTGTGTTTAATATCACACAATACACAATTACATGATCCTGGCTAACAATATTTTTCATTATACTTAAGTCATTCTATAGTCTTATAATGCAGCCTCCCTATAGAAATGCTGAAATTAAGCTACCGTGTTAGCATTGTATCGAGTTGCTTGTTGCCAGGCTACAGTACGGGTAATGGGTGTAAGGGCAGGATAACAATGATCTCATCTGTTTTTGAGATTAAACACACACACACACACACACACACACACAGGTTCTGCTTCCTTATGGGTAAAGAACCATAAAGAGTACTGTGACTGATCTGGTGGTTCTGTTCTGCTGTTACTGTATGAGTGGACTTTCGAGTCCCTCCAAATCACCTTTCTGAAATAAGGGAACAGTCGCCCGTCACAGTATAACACAAATTCAACTAAAACTCAGGAATATTTGTTCTGTTCACTACATTACAGGAGGCTCAGCAATGTCTTGCAACAGGAGGAAACCGGGACCCCCTGCACCAGCATATGGTCTGTCAATGGATGTGAGGATTTCATCCATGTACACATAGGAATGAATCACATGGAGGTCTGTGTGACCCTCCAACTATAGGGCTCATGCATGTTGCTTGGGCTGTGAGCAGAGGTCCCACAAAAGGACATCGGGCCCTCATGCCATCCTAATGGAGTCTGTTTCTGACAGTTTGGTTAGAAACATGCACATGTGTAGCCTGCTGGAGGTCATTTTGTGCTCTTCCTGTTCCTCCTCATGCAGATACTGGTCTTGCTACTGGGTTGCAACTGCACATATGCACCTGACATCCTGGAGGAGCTAAAGTCTCTGTGCAACCTGAATGTGCTGCAGGTATCACCTGTTGTCGTGTTCATTTGCACCAAAGCAGTTGAAATGGGTTTCTGGTTTCATATTTATATTCCTGAAGTAGAATTAAATGACTGAGTGTTCCCTTCATTTTTTTAGCATTATATTTCTATGTATAGTTCTGTCTTCCCCTTGCAGGATTACAATGCTCTCACAGAGCACAGGGAGTCACTGAATGGTTCAGTGAGTGTGAAAGTGATGACGAGCGTGTGCTATGGACTGCTATCAATAGCAACCAAATGGAAACCTTGTGGAAGATTTAGTGGACTGACAGTCTGCTCCGCCACCATCGCTGAAACACTAAAAGAGGGAATATGTTTTGCAAGAATACCTTCCTGTCTCTTCAGCAGAGTTGTAGCAGAGACTGGGAGAATCCCTGCCAGCAAGTATTGAACATATTCACATTATTAATACACTTTTTCCTTTAATTTGTCACACATCTATGCTGGAATGTTTTTTAAAGTCATTAATTATTAGATTTCCCCTCTGGGACTTCAAGCATGAATATATATATATAATTTATTTAAATATGCACACACACACTCCACTGCAGCCGTGTTGAGTGCGTTTTTAATGCCTCAGCAGAGAATTGGGTTTTGGCTCTGCAGGAAGGCTCTCCACAGAGATTAAAAGCATGTCCTGCTCTCACTAGCTGCACAGCTGTAAACTCAGCAGACTTGTATGGATGCTGATTCCTTTTAAAAGCTCTGACTGGCAGAAACACACAGCAGCACATAATGAAATAACATAAACTTGAGAGTCCTATATGATGAAGGCATGCACACATTTATTGATTTACTGTAAAGGTTCTGATGCAGGGCGGCATAGTGGCATGGTGGTCAGCACTGTTGCATCACAGCTAGAAGGTCTGGGTTTGAATCCACCTTGGCCTGGGCCTTTCTGTGTGGAGTTTGCATGTTGTCTCCCCCAGGTTTTCTCCAGGAACTCCGGTTTCCTCCCACAGTACATATTTAGTGTTCTTAGGTTAATTGGTGATTCTAAATTGTGAGTGGTTGTCTCACTCTCACTCTGTGTTGGCTCTTTGACAGGTTGGCGACATGTACAGAGTGTACCCTGCTCCCCCTCCCCGTGACCCTGAACAGGATAAGTGGAACAGAATGGATGGACGGTCTGATGCAGTTTTTGCTGACAGCACCAGCTTGATGCAATTGCCTTCTCGCGAATGAACACTAGGGGGAGACACCGGGTTTTCTTAAGCGCACACCGTGTGTTGGCCATAACCAACCAAACAGTGAAATTAAGGTAATAAGTAAACATGTTTTTGTTATTTATACTGTTCACGTACAGCTGATTTTCTGTGAGGTGTAGTTACACCAAAAATTAACCACTGAGTTTGTCCTTTCCCCAAAAGAACAAAAACGTATGGCATCTGAATTTATAAGAAACGACTTATTATAGTAGCAATTTACGAGAATAAAATGCTACTGGATTATATATTTTTGATCTATACAGTAATTATAAAGAGATCAGTTACGTTTTATCATAGTCTCATTAATATTATCACCATTAAAAATAGCCTGAATCTAGCAAAGAGAAGGAGGGATTCAAAGTACAGTATTTCCTCTCAGCTGTAGTGTGACTCAACCCCACATAGCACTGCCCTCTCGGCTCCTGGCTCCTTGCCCAGAAAGTTTATTTCCCATTTCCCATCCAGCCACATGGACTGAGCACCGCCACGCAGAGAGAACAAGAATTTTCGCTCAGAGAGCGGCAACTCCGGCAGCTGTGCTGAACACAGGACTTTAATCTTTAACAAGGGATTTCTACATCCACGGCTCAGTGAAAGACTCTAACCTCGCAGCAGATCTGCCACAGCTTGTCAATCAACTGAGATTTGAGGTATTATTTAAACTCTGAGAACAGTTTTTGTCAGTCAGGTGCACCGTTATTCATATAACTGTGGTTTGTGTAGCTTATGTGTCATATACTTTGGTTAAGAGTGTGTTTTCTGGTATTGATCTGCTACATTTTTGTACAGTGCGTCAGATGACTCTTTGAATGTACTCTGTCTGTTTCGTCCTGCTGCCATGTGAGTGCTATTGTCTTTTTGCATGAATACAAAGCCTCTTTTCACAAATCTATAATTCCCCTCTCTGGTTGACCCAGCGGTTTGTGGCGTATGGAGCTGTAAAGTAGCTCTGCTCATTACTGCTTGTCCTGTGAAGACTGGAAGTGGAAAGTTTGCACACAGGAGATTCAGCTGCCTTAGAGGAAGAATTAGGTACAAAGAGAGAAACAAAGAGAAACAATGTTGCTGAGAACAATTAGGTTATCATTGGATGTTTGCTTTGTTCAAGTCATCACAGCTGGCAGCAGTAATCAGGCTGTGTAAACAGGACGCTTGCCTTCAGACACTCACACATTTACACACAGAGAGAGTGATGCTCTGATTGAGTTAGGAGACACCACCATGAGTGATGACGTAGTAAGTCAAGTGAGATCTTTTTAGATAGATTACCTGGCTTGTTGTTGTCATTATCACACACAAAGGCTGCATCGTGGTGCTGCTGGAGTTTCCGGAGAAATTCTGGGGGGGAGATGAGGTCACAGGGAGACACACCCAGAGGGCCTTTCCGGCCCAGGAAAGGCCAGGAGTGGAAGACATTCATCAGTGGCTTTGAGTGAGTCACTTGCCATGAGAAAGCTGCAGCGCTGTCAGAAATTCCTTTCAGTTTGGAGCACGAGGGTTTGAACCTGGATGTTTAACACTGAGCTGGACGGCGTAACATCCACGAACAGGTTCAGATTCTATTCAAATACACAATTAGCTTTAATTCTACACGTTATCATTTTGTAAGATGTTTCAAATTCAAACAGTGCAGATCTCAAAAGGGATCAGATTGTGGGACCTGATTTGAGCTGCTGGAATGTGGCTGGAATGAGGCTTATTTCCTCTTGGCTGAAAAGATCAAGATGGATGACCTGTGGATATTTAAACCCCCACGTCCAAACCTCTGCTCTCCTCATGTGATTATTTGTGTTTACATTTAGGTGGATGGGTTTTTTTCGAGTGACAGTCAATTGGTGTCTTCAGTTGCAGAGCTCTGGCCTGATTTGGAGAGGACCAGAGGCTGAGATTTTATGTAAACGGATGCGGCTGAGAGGCGGAAGCAGTGGCGGGGGTTGTTGCGTCATTGCAGTACTGTTTCTCAGACTTGTCACTTCTGGTCTCCTGCCTCTCAATAGACTCACATGCACAGACTGAGATTGAGATAACACAGAGGCAGATTAGGGCAGACAGTCGTGGTGCAGCCGCTGGAAAGGAAAGGGAAGTAAGTTGCAGCTGTAACATCTGGGGCAGCTTATAAAAAGAGCAAAAAAAGGCATCAGTGCTCCTGAACTGTAACACAAATGTGTGCAATTACACCACTGCAGAAACACACAGTGCAGTGATGAGAGGACTGGCTGTGATCACCTCCTTCTGCTCGCTGCTACTTCTGTCAATACAACATTACATACAGTGGGTTTAATCTGCTGCCCAGCTGCTAGAACGGCTCTGATCACAGTTTATTTCTGACATAACATTTACTGTAAGTCATGGGACAGTCACTCATGCTTCACTGTTCTGGAAACCCACTGAAATGATTTACATCCTGTGATTGATGATGATGATGATGATGATGATGATGATGATGGAGGAGTTGTTCTCTTATTATACCCTGTGGTCACTCCAACAAACACTAGACTGCACAGATTCTGGTTTCATGCCAGTCTAGCACATGAGGTCAGACTTCACTCAAAGACAGATGATTATAATTTGCATGGCTGGAAGACTTGTTTTTTTTCATGTATGTGAGCGATTATAACGCTGTAATTCACAAGCTTTTTCTTTCTTTTTTTAAATCTGTAAACCTTGTACAGTTCATCCAGTTTTCTCTCTCAGGTTATCAAAAACTTTAATAGATCAGCTCACATTCACAAAATATTAATTTATTTTAACTTTTCTGATCGAATGGAATTATGTTTGCGTTTTCAATGTTGGATTAATTTCCCAATTAACTGAGTTTATTTAATGATTGGATTCAAATTTTAATAATTACATTAAACTGAATTCGATCAGTAAATAATTATTTCATACAGCAATTTAATTCATATAATTTAATTTCACTCTATTTGATTTATTTACACTCAGTTAGGGTACAGTTGAATAGCATAGATGTTTCATGTAATTAATTGATATAATTACACAACTAACTGGGTCATTTCAAACCCAGTTAAAAGTATATTTATAGTAATCTTATTTACTTTAGTTGATTAGATTTAATTAAGCATAGTTTGATAATTCAATAAATCCTCTCAATTATTTACATTTTTTTCTACTTACAGCCTAAACAGCTACAACCTTTGATTACTTTAATTATATTATTATAAAATTCCTTTTTAAATTGAATTTAAACTTAAAAATATCAATCAAAACATATTTTCTTTTCTTCGTCTTAAATATCTTTATACTAAAGTGTGGAGATGGAGAATTATTGCAGGAAATACATCTGACTTCCATCTCATCTCAACCATAAAGACTGGAGGTGAGATATAAACCTGGCACACCCTTCACACTCACCTGTGTCAGGCACACGGGGGTGAGCTGCTCAGTAGGTTGGTGTGATATGACTCTTGACATAATTCACAGCATAATTCACAGCTCAAAGCAAAAACGGGTGGAAAACAAGGCGCCTTTGTGCGAATCCGACATTAAAACTGCAATCTAAATAATGTTCCAGTTGCTTCCAAACTCTCGTCACAGCTGTGGCTTCCCTCACCAACTAGCTTAGATCGCAGTAACTGAAGCATCGTCCTCGCTCCACATCAACATTTCCTTTAAAAAATGCTCTCAAAATGCAGAAGTGGTGAAACAAAAGGGCTCTTTCCAAGTGCATGTTTGTAGATCACTGCCACATAACTAAGATACTTTTCCCGCTCCACCTGAGGAGACTTGTTTCCACTTGCTTGTGATAGTGCGGTCCAATAAAGAGCTGCTGCCTCAGGAGCGATCACATTTTCTCACTTTGACAGATGACAAGTCCAAGTACACAAACCAGCCCGCGTTATAAAACCACAGACAGGTGAGGTGGATTTAAAATTGAACATTTCCTAACAATACAATGCTCTGATAGTTAACCTGGCGGTTATAGTGACATTTATTGATATAGATTTCTACCCATTAGCCTCCAGAGGTCCCAGTGGGGCAATAAGGAGACTTACACAGTTCAAGCCAGCGGTTTGTGCGTCTGCGGCTGATCATTGTGGATCTTCTACTCGAAGATTCATTTGCACTGGTTGCGTTGTACAGATCAGTCTTCTCTGTTCGATTATACTAAGATTCATTTCACATGAACTGCATAAGCCTGCACTTCAAAGAACAGTGGCCCAGTGTTCCTCTGAATCCTCTTTCAGCATCAGAAACTGGTCAAGCCAGATCCCTTTAAAGCCCTGAGCCACATCCCACTTTATCTCATGACTAACATCTTTTTATGGCTTAGACTTTATACGCAAAGCAACTGAGCAACACAAGACACAAGCAGATCCCTCCCAACTTTATTTCAGTAGCTTCAGAAATCAAATGTTTACCCTCGGTAAGCGCAGCTGTGGGAGGAGACCTGTGAAAGCAGCCGAGCAGAGGGAGGACCAAGACCCATCTGTCAAGCAAGAGGGCTGCTGAAGAATGAGTACAAGCTGTGGGGGAAAAAGTACATGTTAGTGGAAGGTGTCTGTCCATCTGTTGAAGAACGGAAAGCTCAAAATGGGTGGCACTCAGAGTCAGAAGAGGGGCAGCCGGAGAGCCAGCTCAAGAAGTTGCACCAGCAGTGTCATGTGAGTCGAGCCTCTCAGCTGTTTGACTTCTTCTGAGCCAGTGCTGAATGAGGATTTCCACCTCTCCTACACAGTTTATGAAGTTGCATGCAGTTATAACAGCACTAGCAAAGGCACTTGCAACATTCTGATGGCTTTTCATATAAACTATAACACGGACCTTGTGGCTAGATTTCCATTCTCTTTGCAATCGGTGTGAGAGTGACTCGCGCACACATGCAAATATTCACACACCCTGAACTGAACCCGTAGATAAGGCTGCACGGAGATGGACTCACAGCACTTGTATGTGGATGTGGTTGTCTCTCTGCAAACATACCAGTGACAATAAAAAAAAAAGATGCAGTGTCACAGTATGTCATAAAGTGAATCAAACAGCACAGACATGTAAACCTTTAATGTTT